>MU827779.1:59796-302296 GCA_029204205.1 Desmophyllum pertusum | reverse complement strand
AAGTAAACCAAATTACGCTCACAAGTTATGTTTAATCCTTTAAGTCCAAAACATCATCTAACAAAACATGCTGACTTGCAATATTCTGATAAACTTTGTTTGTTAATCAAAGGAGCTATTTTACGATATTTGAAATCATTTTTGTGGTGTACAAAATTACTTCTCCAGTTCAAATTGAAAAAACAAGAATTAAATTATTATTTTTTAACACCAAAGAGGTAAGAAATAACAAACAGGAACAAGGATGAGTAAGGATGGAGACGTTTAGGACAGATTTAACAAACCGGCGACGAACGTTAACTCGAAAAATTTAGGCTACATTCAGTCAAGATGTATTATTAGTATAAACCATTACGTAGCTCCTTTAAATAGGTAAAATGTAGGCTTGAACCTCTCTCCTATAGTTCTATCAAATAAAGACTGAAGCCCGATATTCAGAAAACAGGTTATGTCTAGTCGTGTTCAGGTTCAGAAATGAGAAAAGTTCAGCAAACGATTTGTCCGCTTTTTTTAAATCCTATAGCCGAGACAATAATTGTTCATTATTGCATGGACCTGAATGATACAACGTACATTTATATTTATACCATAGAACACACTGGTAGTAAGAAAAAGCCGAAAAGAAACCGGCCGATACCTTTGACGCGGAAGTTATACAATTCAATCACTAGTATATCAAATTACTGTAAATTGACACCGTAACGTGAATTGAACCCCACAACATAAATTATTTTAATAATAATTTAAGATGAAGCAGGCGGTTTCAATGCAATACAAAAACAGGGTGGAACTGAAAGCGGAAGATAACAAAAAACGCTTATAACGAACTGAAACGTTGTAATTTATTGCTGCAGTCATCAATGTTTGCATGTTTATAATTGATGTTATAACAACGGAGGCCTTGCGTTTAACACTAAAACAGGCGTCACAAATAACTGTTGAAGATAAATCTGTGTTCCTGAAATAAATGAAGTAAACTTCGTTGAAATCTCATTTCCGAATTACCAGAAATTGACCATCGGTTACGTTACATCTGATGCAACGGAAGTGCGATTTCAGCAGTAGCATTGTGATATTCGACTGGTAATTTCTAAGAATATATGTAAATTGAAAATTTGACTGAGTGGCAGTTGGCGACAAACGTTATTTTTATAACACAACTTTCTCAATCAGCTGAAAATCGAGATCATAATCCAACTATGACGTACGGACTTTAATAACCCTTTCACTCCCAGAGTCAAGCCTTAAGTCAGTAAATGTGGTTGTACCTTTAGAGACTTTAGAGTCTGTGGATGATACCCTATTGTGTGACCATTTAAATGAAAGCTATCGAGCAGTACTGTCAAATGGTATTGTTTGATTTTGACAATTTCGCAACATGAAATTCAAGATTTTTTCGTCGGTTTTGAACTTACATGTAACACTCTTGAGATTGAAAGGGTTAATATTCAATTCCACTTTCGTTTTGATAGCCGAGGTGTCATATTACGATCGCGGCGTTTAAATATAGTATCGAATTTCTCCGCTCTATTTCCTGTTTATTTGGGGTTCTCATTATAACGTTATAGCAACGTTGATTCAAAATCTGGGGAATTGATCACGTATTTTAACTATTACGTCGTCTATATGCGATTATCGTCGTTTTACGTAGCGACACATTGCAATTACACGCCGGTAGCGTTAAGGAGGGGAAATACATAAATTACAATTGTAATTATATTGCAATTTTTCGCTCCTTCGTGTCACAATCATATCAGTAGTTTTAGTTTTCTGGCACATTCTCTCACTGGGAAAAAGCAAACTAAAACGCACCATGACGTAGAAAATGTTATAGAAAAGTTATTTTAAAGATGAAAACGTAGAAAATAAGGAAAGAGGAGTAGTAAAACGGAGGAAGTGTTATAAGTTTTATATTTAGAATTATGAGTCCCATGTAGGAACTTATTTTTTGCTTGTTACTGCGAATAGGGGAAAATCATTGGAATGTATTTCCCCCTGGAAAGAAATTAGCTGGTATTTAAGGAGCGATGAAAGAAGGGAAAAAATCATTCAAATCAAATCAATGATACTATTTGGAATAAAGCAAAATCACTCTGAAGAAATCTGTCTTGTCAACATGAAAACTACAAAAGGTCAGTACACGAGTATTTTTTAACTACGTTTTAAGTTAACTAAGTTGAGTTAGATGACATTTTAAGATAAATTGCTAGAGAGAAGATAAGCATTGTTAAGTAACACTGTCACGATGTTGGCATACAAGCGAAAAGGACTTAAGGTTTTAAGCTAGTTTAATTTCTTCTTTCTTTCTTTGTGTCTAAATGAAAAAAAAAATCAGTATCAATCTAAATATTTACTGAGTTTGTTGTCAACAAAAAATTAAAAGGTCTCGGCAGTTGGCTCCTCTTGTTGCTACTCTGGTTTAAGGTTAACTCTTTCAGTCAGTTTCAGTAGATCCGCAACAACTAATTTCTCGTTACAATATCAATACAATGTCAAGCAGACAGGTGATGAGAATAAAGAAAATCATCAAGCACAGGTCATGACAAAATTTAGTCAGTAATGATTGAAGCAACCGATCTACCTTTTGTCACAAGCTCTTTTATCTATAAATCCTAACTGTGGTCTTCTCTTGATTCTAACAGGTTACTCTCAACTCACGGTTTCGCTGGGCATCATATCAGTCTTGCTGATGCTTACAGGCAGCACCATGGCGGCCCCAGTTCAATTTCCTTCAATGACTTCACTGATTTTGACTTCAAAGACTTTGATTTCTCACTATACCTTTCAACTGTCAAGGCTGGTCGGTGAAACACAGGCAGATTTTGTAAGTTAATATATGAAACATCATCAGTGTCCTTTACTCGCCAGTGTCGTATAGGGCGCAAACAAAAGTTCTCCAAATGAACACTAATAGTATGTCTATTTAACCCTTTCACTCCCAGAGGCAAACCTAAGTCAGTAAATGTGTTTGTACCTTTTGAATCTGTGGATGAAACCCTAGTGTGTGACTATTCAAATGAAAGCTTTAGAGCAGTACTTTCAAGTGGTGCTGTTTGTTTTTGATAATTGTGCAAAATGAAATTATATATTTCCCCCTCAGTTTTTAACTTAGCACTCTTGGGAGTTGAAAGGGTTAACTAGCCTGTTCCAGGCGTTCGGTTAGTGGAGAGAGGCGCGAAGAATAGCGTTTGGGTAAAAGGCGAGGGGACTCAGGAGAGGGGGCGAACGCCATGTCCCTTTGCCTTTTTTACCCACACACTATCATCACTTTTTTCGCTCAATATTGTTCGCGTCTCTCCTCACTAACCGAACGCCTCTTGTTAATTTATTTGATAATTGAGTTCATGCAGTTCCATGACTGATTGAAAATATATAATTGATTTATTGTAAGCTGTGAAAATTTGGCTGTACATATCAAGGGAGTATTATGCCCAAATTGATTATTTTCTTTACTCTCGTCATTGGTTTCTGAATAAAAAGTTTAGTTTCAGTTCTGTTGGTGTTTCCCTGTATGCTGTATTTATTCAGTTAGTTGAATTTGCTGTAGCAGCCGGCTAAATAAATGCTGGCACAATAGATTTGAGCTCGAATCAAATCGCCTCTGACAGAGCAGTTATGTTCATTGCTTAACAATTGGCCGTTTCACGGCTTAAACATGTGTTTATGTTGCTGTTGTATTTTGAAGAAGTAGTGTTGTAGAAAATATAGATAATGCCTGTAGTTTTCGTCTAAACGTGAGATGAAATCATGTACAGATATCAGTCTTGTTACATGCAATATACCATGTGGGTATCCACAATGAGTAAAGGGACTTTTCCCCTCACGGCTACATATAATACTGACATCATAATAAAGCTATTTTAAATATTATATCAGAATCAGTTATTCACACTGCCTACTTATCTTGTATAGGCTAAAGAACGTCTGGGAGATAAAGACTTCGATGGCTATGTTCACAAAACTCCAGGCTTACCAAGCCCTACATGGGATCAAAGTAAAATACCGGTGAGTTTTCGATAAAGTTTGCATTTATTCTCTTTAGATAGAGACTTCTTGACGTAAATCAAAATGATATGAAGCATTACCTTATTTTTGTTTTGCCAACAAGGTTATTACAACTTCTACAACATGTTTATTAACATCTGAAAAAGTGAAAGTTTCAATCCAATATTTACTTTTAATGGTCGAAGGAAAGTTTATTCGTTGACAATTAAGTTACGATTAAAGCAAATCCAACACATTACATCAAGAGACAATTAAAGAATACTTAGCTACTAACTAACACTGATAAAAAATGTTCACTGCTAACCTTGCATGCCCTGCATACATCTACGCTATCTTTTCCAGCGTTTTATCCTTTCTACTGACTGAGAACACCTGTGGAGTTATTTGTCAGTCATTAAATCGCATTTTCTGTGTTTCACTGATTCCTTTTACAATATTTACTATTTACTGTCTTTACTGTAAACTTAGTGCTTGGTCATTATTTTCTTGCACGAATTCTTACAAGCCGTAGTAGTAGTTTTATAATATTGTGTGACACAAGTAAGCATAAAAATGCAAATTTTCGTCCATAAGGCTTTTGAGATGCATTCGACCCTGAAATTGAAGTGAATAAATCAATAAAAAATGATTTCTTGGAATCACAGGAACTTTGAACAAAAGAGTTTCCGTTGGTCATTTAAATCAATCAAAATTCTCAATATATACTTCTATCTTTTCTAATTTCAGGAAGAAAAGCTTCTCAAGATGGAAGTAGAAGAACTCTTCCTCTTCAAAGCATTAATCGTGGAGATTAAAACCCATGAAGCTCTTAACAAGAGCAGCCAATTTACGGCAAGTTTTCAACAAATAGAAGATGATATCAACTACGAAATCAGCAACATTCAACAATTGGTGAGTAAAAGAGCAATTATCAGGAAGAAATATTTATTGCTTCTTTTTCAATAGTACCGTGTGGACAGAGACTGCTTTACAAACGTGACTTATATAATTACTCTTTGGGCCTCCACAGACTAGAGAGATAGTTGTCGACAACTATATAGTTGTCGATCATAAAAAGTTGTCGATAACAAAAAAGCTAGTGTGTGAAGCTAGTTGTCGCTAACTAAGGGCCTTAGTTATCGATAACTAGCTTCACACACTGGCTTTTTTGTTATTGACAACTTTTTATGATCGACAACTAATTAGTTGTCGACAACTATCTCTCTAGTCTGTAGAGGCCCTAAATCTTCTCCATCTACAACCATCATTGTTCCTGTTTGGTTTATTATTACATAATTTGGTGTTTTTCTACCTTAGTAAACTGTTATTTTGAGGCTTTCTTCAATTTGAAGGTGATTTTGCACTTCGCAAAAATGACTTAAAATATCGTGACATGGAATAGCTCATTAACCAACCGTACGTTTATTTTCTTCTTACACAGCAACTATTACTTGGATTTACAATAACACGTCCAACGAGCTCTCCCCAGCCCACCCACATTCCAGCCACAACTCAGAAGGAGCAGGACGAGTGGGAGCTGAGCGTACTAAAAGAGCTTCTTTTGTGGCTCATTCCTGTCCAAGATGAACTTCATCGGCAGCTAACGACCGCTTAATTGAACTGAGCTAATGACGATAGTCGTCGTACATTGTATCAATGAATCGTATACCGTAGAGCTTAATGCTCGTCGCCTTAACAGTGCATTTGTTGTATTGGATTATATTGTAATCCGTTCAGTTTCCTCGCTTTCCATTGCATCAGTGCAAAAATAATGTATTTTGTTATTACAAAGTCGCACATAAACTGGTAGAGTTGTTTTTTAGCTTTTTTTTATAGAAATAAATACTTTCTCGTGGATTATTTTTCTAGTTCGGTGCTTAAGCAAGTCATCATCATACTTCGTACTACGAGAATATTTTTTAAACTTATCTATTTTTATATCCTCGTATTGTAAGCGAGCGATAATAGTAGCTTTTAGCAATATATCTATTTTTATAATACTCAGCTGTCTGTAATAGATACTTTGAATAAAAAAATAATGATTTATTTATTGATTGAGTAATTAATTAATTAATTAATTGAATATATTGAGGTAGCTAGGAAAGTAATTGGCCATTTCTGATTCCCCTTTTGCCTCTGTTTCAAAACGAGGACAGGTGTTTAGTTTTAATTGCACGAAATCAGTATAGACACGAAAGTAAAGGTCGGTACACACGAGGGGACGTGCGTGTCCCCGGGACTAGTCCCTGCAACAAGTCCCAAAATTAAGGCCCGGCCTGTGACTTTTCCTATGAATTCAAACTGGTTTCCCTCAGATTTTTTTTGTCCCCTCGTGTAAAATATACGTGAGACTAGTCCCTGTGACAAGTCCCTTCGTGCATGAACTACCCAAAATTAAGGCCCTCCGACTCGTCCATTAATTCAAACTGGTTTCTCTCCAATTGGTTTTCACAGTCCCCTCGTGTGAACTGTCCGTGGGACTAGTCCCTGTGACCAAATAAGAAAATGAATCAATCAAATACCGAATGCAACAAGTTCCCTCGAGTGTACGTTCAAGGGAGTTGTCCCCGGGACACAGTCTTGCTACAAAAGTCGCTGCAACCAGTACCCTTGTGTGAACAGCTACACGAAACTTGTTTTAGGAACTAGTCCCGGGGACAAGTCCGGCCAAGTGCATCGACCCATTTTCATATGAAATTTTAGAACGAGAAATAGAATGACACAAGGCACTTGCCGACTGATAAGTTTGTTTCTTTAAAAGATAATGTTCAACCCTTCCCCTAAAACAACAACAACAACAAAACCCAGAAAAAGGAAAACAAGTTTAATGGATCAGAGGTTCGACTGTATAACAAAGCAGATAAAAGTAAAGCAAACCAAAACCAAACAAAGCATGCAAAGAAAGAAAAAAAGATACGAAAACCAACGAAAACAACTCCCCACCAACTATTGTTTGCGTGTCACCTCATACGCCTTTTCTTGAGACAACTGCAGCAAATTTCCATAAGAAGACAGACATCACCTGTCTTCAATCGAAGTGGCCAGTACGGTTTAACAAATATACTGTAGGAATTTTTTCAGACCGTTCCATTTTCTATTGCAAAACTCTTTTTAATTGCTCCCACCTGTATCATGGCCCTGGAATCAACGAGGCCTCCTGCCGTCGACAGCGAGATCGAGAGAAGGCGAACTGCTCTGCAATTGTGTGCGGCAAGTACACGACGGCGGGTTCACAACGCTCCCTTCCTGACTCGCGCATTACAAGCGATGAAATGTTCTGTAAATATTTTTTTTATGATCACCCATTTCCTTACCCTGGTCCCTGTCGTCGCTTCGCGACTCGCTTTCACCGCTTCGCGGCTAAATTCGATTGAGACAAGCAAGACAGTAAATTTCTGGGCCCAGGGTACCGTTTCCTAGTAAATGCAAATCCAATTGTTTTTATAAAAAAATATCATATATATTTAAAGAACAAACAACGTTCCTTTAGAATGTATTGTCTTCAAAACTCTGTCCTTCAAAACTCCTGTATTAAAACAAGCTCTCCATATATGCCTTGGAAATTTGAACTAAAAATCTAAATGAGAAAAGCGAGGGACGAAGAAGAAGGACGAACAGTGGATTTTATTTGTAAACTAAGTGTCCCCTCCACTTGTGGACAGCTAGTAGATACTGACACGGTAATAACGTTATTGATTGATTGATTGATTGATTGGATAATCTTTTGAGAAGCTTTTCCGTCTCCTTGAAATATATACATCAGTCTCCGCTTGAGCAAATGTCGTCAAATAAACGTACGAACCTTTGGCAAAGGGAGGAGAGTTGAAATTAATCTTTCTAACTACTTCCCGTATTCTTTTGCTTCCCCTTTTCCTTTTTTAATTTTGCCCCATTTTCGATTCGTTCACTTCCCAAGGCAGTTTTTCCCTTTTAGCCTTATCTTATCCTTCTACGTCATCCCGTACCAGCCTTCAGCGCGCGCGAATTAATCCCTCGTACGATATTCCGACTTTCTCATTATGGGCCATTATCTCACTCTTGTCATTGCAAAAGAAATGGGATGTAGTGGAAACAGACAATTACCTTGACAGTTGATAGTTAAATTATCTTTCATAATTACGTCTATGCTATACCCGATGCCATATTTTAGAACTTGTTCAGCTCTTCGACGAAGGGCAAATACCACATTCGTGAAACAGCAGGTGTTAACTAAAATCTTATGAATATTTCAAACAAAAGCATGAAAAATTGTTTTGACTATGTATTAAAACACCAGGCAACATTAATTTCTCGTCAAGTGTATATTATGTGTTTGTTTATTGAAATAATTATTTACATGTAAATTAAATTTTATAATTTTATAATGAATCTTTAACAGTGACAAAAAAGCAAAAACGGCTAGCTAAAAATGCTAACTAAATCATGAACGAACTAGAAATCAAATCATCCCGGCGTTACCATTAGATCGAACTCAGATCGAACCCAACGGTCTGATTGGGCGTTCGGCAATCAATCGATAAAATAATTTCAGCCCGGATCTAACTCAATTGAAAGAAAGTTCGATTAGGTTCGATTATTATGGTGACTGCATGCAACTGATAAATGGTCAACGTGCGATCTCATTTACATTTGATTAAGTATTCGATGCGAAAATGGCATGGAAATATGTGTGACAGGCGTGAGTTTTACTTTCTAGCGCGTGTTGTACTTGTAAGTTCTTTTAGTTAATGTCTAGTAGGTGCTGAACTTTAAATGTGTACTTATTATTATTATATTCTAAGGCAGACTGTTGAAATATCTGCGTTTGAGGATTTGAGGGTTTTTGAGTTTTTTTTTTAAGATTGTTAAATTAATATGTTTGATGTCTTCGATTGGGTTTGGAGGAAATCGAACACATGCAATCTAGCAATCGCACATTTTTGGTTCGATTACCGAATCTAAATCGAACCTGGGTTCGATTGAGTTCGATTACAGAACGGTCTGATTTTAAAATTCACACCGGGAATAATTATTTACTTCCTCACACACATGTAATGAAATCATGCAGTGAAGCGTTTGACACGTCGTTTTAAGACATTTTAAATAATTTAATCTTTAATCACGCTCTGTGCTTTTATCTGAATTTAATAGTCACCCATGCACAATATTTCGTCATGCTAGCTTGTCGTCAGTGAATCAAAGTAGTCAATATTATTAATGCAACGGGAGAACTAGTAGTAAGCATAATAAGTATATATAGTGACGGTCGATAACCTGAATTTTTCAGTTATTTTTGTAATATGACAGGATCTAAGGTAATCTTAAAATCTTACACAATGTCAAATGAAATAAGAATTTCAATGAGCCAATAAAATGGACGGACGAGATTTGCTGTGAATCAGCTTTTATATTCATTTGCCGTTACTCATATGGGCAAACTCATTATTATTCTTTATACATTTTAATTTTAGATTATGGCGAACGCGGAAACCTTATGCAAATTCCGGCGCAGGAACGTTATATTATTGAAGAAATAAATATTTACTCAACTTCCCGGATGAAATGAGACTGAACACGAATGACGCTATACATGGGCGTTTAGTGCTAAAACGGAGAAAACTACATTTAGCTTGCTAATTAATATCCCTTATTTTTAACTACTTTCCTGGCTTCCCTTCAGAAAACTGTACCAGCAACTCTTTTTTAACAAATGATTGTGCAATACCGTTGAAATATGCTTTTATTGTTTGACATGGATTACAGGGAATTTGAATATGTTAAGCCGATTGAGTATCCTCTATCCGGTTAGTTCACGAAACGTTTTTGTAACACAGCTCAGATCATGCGTGATTCAAAGTTGCCAAATTGTTCTTCAATTGGTCTTCCGCCGTTTTTCAGTAAGTCGTATTTCTGTTCTGTTATCGAGGGTACAGGAAGCCAAAAAGAACTATTAAAAAAAAGGTAATTAAAAGAGAATGATATCGCTTCTTGGCTGATTTGAGGAAGATATAACGATAATAAAATAATGAAAAGTGTACTTGACTCTTGGTCTTATGTGGAAAAAGTCCCTCATGAGTCAAAAATGCAGTATAATCAAGAATATGACGTCTACTAAATATGCAACAGGTTACCACACTGTACCTGGGTTAGTAACTGCATCCGTACACTCAGAAAAAAAATACCCAATTAGAAATTTAGAAACATGATACTACCAGGATTTCCTTTTGATAGAACTTACCATCAATAAAAAGGGCTAAAAAATATGGGACTTTTGCAGTTTGAATTGGGTATAGGATAACAACGTCCTGAAGAGAGAACACACCGGCAGAAAACACTCAATCTACTAACTGAGGCATCGTATTGAATTTCGTTGGCAACTATAACTTGGTTAGTGACATGTCTACTACAGGTAAGCTGAAAAATCTTGTTTCCCCCCTTTTTGAGTTTATTTTTTTGTCAGTATTAACGCAGTTTTCTAACTAATTAACTGTCGTTAACTAATACAATAGGGGCAGTTTCACAAATTGTGTCTACTTCGTTCTTTTCAGTATGATAAAGTAACTCGGATATAAGAATCTCAGTACAGGAAGAATGGTTATTATATTTCTCAGTTTTTTAACGTTTTAAACAATCTAAAACAACAATTAAATCACACAAAGTTGTTATAAGAGGTTCCTGCATTTAATCCTTTGGAGTGACTTAAATGTTCATGTTATTGGGTTGAAATTAAATTAGGTTTTGCCATTGCGGACAAATAATTTGTCCACTGGAAGCCGGCGCAACTGTTCGTCAGTTAAACAGCAGTCATTTTGGCCCAATTTATACGCCCGCAATTCAGTCGCAAATTAAATCGAAGAGTCGCTGAAATCGCTTTAAATCAGCGGAATTTTCGCATAAATAGCAAAGTAGAACACGTTGTTTCCAGGCTTTGTATTGTATTGTATTACAATTCAACGTAACCGAATCAAGCGCCAGTAATACCAGCGAGATTTCTGGGCTTGAATTCAGTGCATTCGACGCGACTGAAATGCGACTTTATGTGACGAATAAATTTGGTTGATTCGTTCGTTAAACCGGATGTGTAATTTGCTATACTCGATAAATAAATAAAACCAGTTGTAAGCGAGGGAAAAACTTTTAACCGGTGGCAAGCGCGGGAAAACATGTATCTGATGGCAAGTCCGGGAAAGTTGCGTCAGCTATTCATGTTCTCCATCGAAACCCGCTCTACCGGTTAGCAAAACACCTCCTAAGGAAAAAACGTTCATTTCTCATAAACAAATTTATCAGTTTTTCACGGCAAAAAATACAACATTATTCTTATGTTTTTCGTATTAAGTTGCATTTTATTAAATTGTTAAGTAACATATATCGTTCATGAGAAGGAGGATGAGAAACGATAGGTCATTTACAACAAATTACAAAGTACCAAGGTTATGTAATTAAGTCATATATAAAACTATTGCTCCAGTCACAGCAGTAGGATGTCCGATTGGTGTGTGGTCCCCTGTTAGGTGAACTCGGAATTATTTTCCGCGTAGCTCAGTTGTGTAACTGACTGAATAGTATCTTTCTCACGTTGGTAATAATTAAAGGGTTAAATAAAAAAAAATAAAAAAATAGAAATATATACATAAATCAGTTAAATTAGATTTGAAAACTGATACAGTCAAACCTCGTATTAAGCGGACACTGGAGCATTCAAAAATGAAGAGAAAATAACTTAAGGGCTAGAGGTACTACATGTAAGCTATTATATATGGATTCTCAATGAAGATGTTGTATATTTAAGATCATAATTTGTTGTATTTTAATGCCTCGTGTATTTCGTATTAATTTTCAGTGACCTCGTTGATTTTATTTGTGTTCCTTGGACTTCCCCTCTATTCTCGTGGGGCTCCACTTGACAACCAACTTCTGACGAGAACGAGAGATGTATTCTTGAATATGGTCTTTATTTGCGAGACCGCTGACCCCAATTTGGCCCAAGTAGTTTCGGAAACAAAAATGGCGTATGTAAGTATTGATAAAGTTTATGTTTGTACATTTATTTACCTGCTAACATATAGCTGGCGAATCAGCCAGCCGTTTATTGTATTCATTTATTTATTTATTTATTTATTTATTTATTATTGCACCATCGAGAAGTACCGCCTGCGAAAACGAATCTAGCAATGACTAACACGAACTAGCCAGCAAAGTTGTTTTTTTGCCCACAGTGCATGTTTTAAACTATCGTCATAAATATAATAACAACACTATAAAAAGTCCATAATTTTCAGTTTTCCGCAATTAAAATATAATCTTCAGTCAGGATTCGGGTCTTCAGCGGCTTTTTTCGTTAAAGAGTAAGCATAGCAGTAGCAAATTATGTTTAAGCTGAAATATCGTAACATTAATTGTTTTTTAAAACAAACAAACAAACAGACAGACAGACAGACAGACAGACAGACAGACAGACAGACAGACAAACAAACAACAACAACGTAACGAATTTAAAGAACAATAGTAAACTAAAAACGCTATGATGCCGTTAGAGCGGTTTTCAATTGAGTGTAGTAAAAGCAAAACTAAAGTAGTCACTCGGCCAATCACAACCGACGATAACAACACAAGGGACCAATCAGAAGTCAAAGCAATTACGGGTAACCGGCGCCGAGAGCGGGAAAACTCGTGCTACCAAGTCACGATCGTTTTAGTTTGGCATCTAATTGGTTAAGAAAGTGGTGCGAGTTTTTTGGACCAATCAGAGGGCGTAGCAAAGCAACACCAAAGCAAACGCATATTTACTTTCGACACTCAATTGAAAACCGCTCTATCCAACCTCGTCCCCAGGGCCTTCTCTCCTTTTTTTTCAAGATGGCGTCTGATGGAGCGAGCTCCATCAGACGCCATCTTGAAAAAAAAAAGGAGAGAAGGCCCTGGGGACGAGGTTGCGCTCTATCATAAATACTGAGACTTCGCTACATTTTTAATTAGGACAGCATTTATTTACTGACATCTAAAATTCACTGTTGTTTTGTTAATATTTTAGGCAAAAGAGCACTTTGGGGATGCTGCAGAATCAAGAAAAGTTACGATAAAAGGAGTGGAACTACTGGATGATTACCAGACGATCCCAGTGAGTGTGCAGCCAGTGGGCAACCTTAATTCTCTTGACTTGTATTCAGAGCCAAACAGAACAACTTTATCTTAAGCAAACCCTCATAGTGGGAAACGTGTCCAATCACATTATTTAGCTTATCGCTGAAAAGTTAGGTCGTGTTACTTGACATTTTATCTGACGACAACTAAAGCGTTCACCGGATAAATGTTTGGAGACTCACTCAATGGCTCTTACTATTTACATCGACTGAATGTAGGATGAGTCGTGCTTATTTTAGGATGATATTTTGCCCTTGATACGTAACGCTTATATTCATACAGGTTTCTTGCCACAAGTGACACATTTCCCCAGCACATCCTCCTTAATTTATGCTTATTTTGACCATGTGCCTTTTTAATTTATTACAATGCTAATTTACCGATTCATGATCTCTAATTTCATTATGTTTTTGCTTTCAGTTAAACACGTTTGTAACCAAAGCATACAAACAACTCGCGATATTCCACGCTATCTTCCAAGACATTTTGTTCCAATGCTCCCGAAGTCAAGAGGAAAAGAGAGAAATTGTAAAGAAGTTCAAAATTATAGTGGACAGCATTGACAGACTTAAAACATACATGGGGACTGTGGTAAGAGAGCAATTTTGATAATTTTATTTAACAAATAGATTCCATTTGGCCGTGTGTCTGTTCAGTTATAGATCACAGTAGATGTATAACGTCAAAATGTGGTAAGAACAAAATAGTGGCCAACGAACCGCAGTTGCGTAAGAGCCGCAGTTGCGTAAGAGCCGCAGTTGCGTCAAAGCCACGCTCCTTTAAACATAGAAAAAAGCTTCGGAAAACTTACTTCAGAAAAGTGGAATTATTTTCCTTTGATTTGTCAGAGAGGAAGGGGTTCAGTTTCTTTGTTGTTGACTCAAGCCCCGGTTCAGCGTTTAGAAATCTGATGGCTGAGTGGTTTTGGGGTGGTGACAGTGTGTTTATCATCCCATTTTTGCTGCATATTTACTACGCGCTTGTCTGGATTTGTTAAAACATGTCACGTGGCCAAATTCGCCCAACACAGTATTCTTAGTTTATGATAACGTGCTCTTCAGCAAACTTTATGTACTTTAAATCATTCAAATGTTAAGGACGGTGCCTCCTATTGTTACTGCGCATACGTTCTGCGCATAATTTCTCGCGTCATTAGCGCGCGCTCGAGCGCGCGCACATACAGAACATTGCAAAATCTATTTAAGGCTAAGCTCGGAAGGGAAATATATGGTCGTTTTCTTCATATAACTTACAAAAACGCGTGGTGACCCCTACTTTTTATGTTATAAAATGGAAGCGGTAAGCCTATTAAACATATGATTAATTTTTTGTTGTGTGCAAAAGTTATTTAGACTGTATTTTTGGTATAACAGAGGAGAGCTGCTGTCAGGGTTGATAATGGCTACGTTGCGATGATTTTTAATTAAAAAACACATAAACAGTAGTTGTTATATTACCATTTGTTAAGTATTTTAAAGCTTTTTTATATTTATTGTTGCTTTCGTGTATGTCAAGGCAAATTCAAAGGGAATCTTCGAAAAAATATGTTTTTCTTTTTTACCGAGAAAATGCTATTTCAGCATTTTTGTCCAGATTGAAGCTTGATTATCTCTGAAAAATGCGTGGTTACCCCCAATTTTCTTTTTGGAATCCAATAGCCCTTGCTAAGATCTGCTTTTCTCGCATAGTCATAAACCGCGCAAAAATACTTTGGTTTTAGGCGGCACCGTCCTTAATTTACTTCCACTTATTCTTTCTCCAGGCTTATTTGTGTCGCAAGTCCTCGAGCAGTTTTTCTCTCCCTGACGTCCCTCAGTTCAACACAAGAACAATCTGGACCAAGTCCGCCTGGCGGCAGAAGAGCTGGATACTTGGAGTTTTACGGGAATTTCAACAAAGCATGCTCTACCTACAGCCTGCATTCAAAATGCACTCTAAGCAATAAATTGCATGTAGAGCGATGCATGACTGATATTGTAAGGAGCCGATATTGCATGTACACTGTATCAGTGGTTATAAAGTAGAGTTTTTTTAACAGCTCATTTGTAAGTCTAAGTAACTGACGTCTGTAGACGAATAACACTTTCTGAAGTGTTTTAACGCTTACTTTTTATAAAAGCCATAGTTTTATACATTTGTATAATGAAATATTTTAATATTAACCTAATATTTAAAAATATGTATTTAATTCTATCGCATATTCATTCAAATGACTCGTATTTAATGACACATAGATATCTATTTGTTTAGATTATAGAGAGATGGAACGGTATTTAATATGAAATTTAAAAAGCTATTTTTGTAATTAGTGGCATTTTTATATATTTATAATAAAACGCATAAATACGAACTTTTGACTGGTTTCAATATTTTTAAACGTGCATGAGGCGTCGTGAAGAAATTCTCGCGAGAATTGTTGCCGACTCGTTGGTTGAATTGTTTTACTTCTAATAATAATACCTTTTATTGTTATCCTCCAGGAAAATATTCAACAGTTTTACTTTCCAGTAATGAACATATATACTGTTAGTGGGGTCCAGTGCTAGATGTAAAAACTCCATAGACTTCCTTCTCTGTTGAGTCCCCCTCACTACATAATAGCACCTCCACTATCGCTTGATTTTTCATGATTCCCCCTACAAAGTCTCCTCCCTCCTGGATTTTGCACCGCTCAAAGCTACGTTTGTGACTAGGCACAACCAATTAGCCATAAGTTTAATGTGATCAAAGTTTTACAATTTATCATCTTCGGGCACTGCACTTCCTCCTGGAGATACACAGTGACAAGTTGATTTCTGCATTCCAGTATTCGAATTAGGAGTCATTCCACGTAGATTCGATCTGCGATTTTAAATCTATCGCCGGAGATCAATCTTCTGTGAACACTGCAAGGCCAGTATAACAAGCTAGGGAACAATAATACAAAGTTCCACAATGTATCCTCCCATCAGTCAGTTGATGGGTACTCTGGAACTCAGCTAGCCGCAGCAGAAAGCTTTTAATTATATTTTCAAAATGACAGTAAGATGTTGCAGTTCCGAGATGTCCCTAAGGCCCAGTTCAGACGCCGTACTTTACATGAGCCGAATCGAATTCGAATTTAGGCCGACCCAAATTAATTTAGACCGACTGAATTGATTCAGACGCCGAGCTTAATTCAGCCGAACTTAATTTAATAGGAAAAAATTGCTGTTATATGAAAAATACATTATAATAATTCATGCATTTGTTTCGGCTCATGTGAAGTTCGGCGTCTGAATCAAAGTCGGTCCACAGCCGTTATTCCCGGCTGGGCCAGGCGGGAAGAACGGCTGAGCCGATCCGAATTCAATCAGCCGTTCCGAATTGATCCAGACGCCGTACTACACATGAATTTAATTCATCGAATTCGATTCGGCTCATGTGAAGTACGGCGTCTGAACTGGGCCTAAGTGCACATTTTTGAGTACGATAAAAAGTGCATGTTGGAACATCCGTTAAACAATAATAGAAAACTATCTCGCCACATACTGAATTACAAACATGGCACTAGAATTTACAATGCGAGCAGACACTAAAACAGTTTAATGTTACAATCATTCAGTCACAGCGGTAAATGTACCAATGGATGGCACCGTCGCAACGGTAATCAATATACAACAACTTCGTCGTCAGTCGATCTCTTCCCCACCCAGTACGTTCTTGATTTCGTCCACAATACCAACGGACCTCGTATCCCTACGCTTGATAAATGCGCTCCCACACTTTGGAATATATCGCCCACAACGGGGCACGCGGATTCCGCTCAGTCTCTACATCTGTCAGCGGTGTCTTCCACGATACATTTCACAGATGCAGAAGACGTAACCTGAAGTGTACAGCAGCTGTCGGAAGCTTCTAACTCAGTTCATTGGCCCTCTGTGTGTAGCAGCTCTATTGTTGTTAGGGCTATTGACATTGTTTTTATTCAATGTCCTATTGTTCGTTCTACCAATAGTGTTGGACTTTACGACAGCTGCTGCACGACCCGACGTAACGCTGGCAAGGTACAGCACAACGGTCACCGTGATGGTAGCAAAAGCAGCCCGAAGCTCCATCATTTCACACTATGCTCTCTATTGGAGCAGTGGCCGCAGTATAGTGATGAAAAGTAAAAAACAAATCAGGCGCGTTCACCAGTTGAACAAACAACACGCACCTTATATGCAAATGCAGGTATTTGCTCAAAACTGTTATAAATGCATGAAATGGTCCCTAAATCTATGAAATAAGAATTTAATAAACCCTAACTAAATGATAAAAAGCAATGTCTTCAAGAAATTCCATACTGCAACAAAATTTTTGCAGAATTTCAAAGATTTCCGAGCCAAATTTGAAACTTTGAAAAACTGACATCCTGACGTTTTTTCAAAAATCCATATTGCAATCCATTTCCATCCTCGCTGTCGTTCGTCATCCTCACTTACTAATGGGTTCCTGTCATTTGTCGAGTGTTATTCTACAGAATCAAACCATTATTGATCAACTTCCTATGATCTAGATATGTTTCTGAGCTTCCCAAAATCATGCTAAAATCAGGACAGTGTCCCTGAATTAGAAAGCGTTCGAAAAGCCCGGGGGGTTACTCAACAAAGTTTTATACGGGAGGCTCCGCCCCGAGGTCGAAACCCTTACCCTTTTATAAACCATTTTTGACGAAAAAGGTAACCCTTTCATATACCTTCAATAGAAAATGGTACCCCTTCCACATACCTACGGTAGAGACACTGCATCCCTTTAATTTCTATACCTTGGAATGAACTTAATAAACGATCCCCGGAAAACATCAAGCATCGCCAGTAGAGGCGTTTGAATCAGCCTTTAGGTGCGTCTGTTCGAGATATTTTAAAAGGCCCTTTTCAATGTCTAAGTGACAGTTTTTCCCACCCTTTTCTATACTTCAACTCGTGAAATCCCTACCCTTTTATATACTTCAACTCGTGAAATCCCTACCCTTTTATATACCTCCAGCCTGAAAAGGTACCCTTTTCGGGCGGAGCCTCCCCATATAGTCCATATTATAGGGAGTACCTACCCCCCCCCCCCCCCCCCCCCCCCCCACAATCGAAAAGCGTGCGACAGTTAAACTGGATTAGCCGGGTACTCAAGCATATAAGTTATCCAAACGATATCAGTCACAAATAAAAACATAATTTACAACACCATGCAAATGAAGTGTATACAACACTCAGTTATTCACTGAATGACCCCTTTTCAGTTTTTATAACGAAATTTATCACTTATAACAATGTCGTGAACTGACATAGTAAATTATTCATGCTTGTTCACATGGAGCAACTAATATTCTCGTCGGTTTGTATATATTGAACGATCGTTTAAAAGGTCACGAATGTCTTTAATTTAAGGCAACCCGATGAAGACTTTAGCACGCAATAATTTAGCAAGTGATTGAAAGTTAACGGGAACTCGGACTTCACTTTACTAGCTCTGGTTGAGCTGTTGGAGCTTAGTGAATAACACTGAAGCGGACCGGGAAAAGAGACCTCACTACTATTCTATATTTCCATGATTTCAATCAGTTCTAGCTCTTCAAAAAACGCCGTCGATTTCCGTTTTCTGAGCCAAAAGTAAAATTGAGTTTGTTCGGCAATTCTGCAGATCAAGTGGGCACGTTGTTTACTGGACTGCACAGTGGCCTGTGTAGTTGGATGTTTCAGTCTCGCATGGTGGCAAATATAACAGCGGCGAATGGAAAGGAGGCAAGTGAGGCGCCTCCTTCCCATTTCGCTCTCACGCCCTCGCTGCGCGCCATGCTTTGCCGAGGTACAACACGCTATCTAAACACCTGTGACCAAATGGTCTGTACGCGAGTTTAAGTAAGCTTTGGGAAAAAAGAAAATGGGCTCTTTTGAAAATAATAATAAAAATAAGTACAAACAAATTAGGACGTGTCAGTTACTAAGACTGAGGTGTGTGGAAACTGTAAATGCGAGTCGAATTAATTTGGCGTATGTCAGATCGTGGGAAATTTCTAGATGTATGGAACTGGTGCGCTCGGAGAACATTTCCTAAAAGATCGATGATGCAATGAACTTTACGAATGGTTTTAACTGTGTTATCCTGCTAGAAGCAAAAAATGTTTTCTTGTTTTCTTGTTCCTGTTTTCTTGTTCAAGGGAAGGGGCTATTCAAGTTCAGTAGTGCGTATTTCCAATTCGCAAGCCTTGAAAACAAAGAAAATTCCGCCACGCACTGCTTTGGAATAATGAACTTCCTGTGTCCTTGATCGAGACCCTTAACCCGGCAAAGGTCGGCAAATTAACAGCACTATGAATGTAAATGATGTGTAAAGCATGCTTTCGTGAGGACACAGCAACGCTCAAAAAAACAGGAAGTTCTAAGACATTTCATTCGGTTCCTGACTCTTAGAGGAACATGTCACGGTCATGCAGTCTCTTTCAGTGAATTGTGAAGATTCTGATTTTTTGGGTCACCATATTCATCCTAATCGTATACTTTCTTTTTGCTATCAGTCCTCTAAAAAAATACACTGGTATTTGACATAAAATAAAACAATAATAATAATAACAACAACAAAAGCCTAGATTGGCTTTGCGGCAGGCTTTTGAAAAAATTAAAAAAGTCCATGTTTACAAATTAAGAGATGGTCTCCGGATCTCTGTTGAAAAAGTGGAAAGTATAACTAAGTCGTAATTTGACCAGCTGGGATGATCCAGCTGGAATAAATAGATCGACTTCCCTGAATATTTTGAGACTGACTATCAGTCATTTCGTTTTGAGAAATGCAATTAATTTTTACATGAAATTTACGTTTTTGCAGAGTCATTGGCGACCCGTTTACTTCTGATTCAATCTGATCATTTCAGGATTGAAACTATTACTGTTGACGAAACTGAGTGGCCGAAGTTCTTACTGAAAAGAAAAGTGTAGACAACAAAAATCCCGAGAAAGTGACTTTCTAACTTTATTAGCGAAGAAGGGACAGTTGGCAACTACATATACATACGATCGAGAACTTTCAATATTTTTCATGATTCGGCGGTAATATAAAACGAGAAGGAAAAAAATAACAGCGGAACAGAACCAAAATGATATTGTATAAGACCTTGTTACACAGCATAACTTTTCTATGTGAAATTGATAAAGTTCCAAATATTATCCTTTTAGTTGTGGAAGCAAATATTGTTTTTCCTGTTTTCTTGTTCAACGGAAGTAATTATTCAAGTTTAATAATGCGCATTTCCTGTACTTATGGAAACAAACAAACTTCAGCCGCCCACACAGGTCCACCACCTGCACCAGGCTTTGGAATGAACTTCCTGTGATCTTGAACGTGAGCCATCAACCGTCTTTTAGCCAAGTTGTGCTCCATGAAAATTCTCAGATCGCCAATAAAATAAGTAACGATGGCAAGGTACAGCACAACGGTCACCGTGATGGTAGCAAAAGCAGCCCGAAGCTCCATCATTTCACACTGTGCTCTCTATTGGAGCAGTGGCCGCAGTACAGTGATGAAAAGTAAAAAACAAATCAGATGTGTTCACCAGCTGAACAAACAACACGCACCTTATATGCAAATGCAGGACGATCGACATACCTTAAGTGTACGTCATTGGGAGACTCTTTGAATTAGAAAGCGTTCGGGGGGGGGGGGGGGGGGGGGGGGGGGGGGGGGGGGCGGGGGGGTGGAGGCTCCGCCCCGAGGTCCAAACCCTTACCCTTTTATAAACCATTTTTGACGAAAAAGGTAACCATTTCATATACCTTCAATAGAAAATGGCACCCCTTCCACATACCTACGGTAGAGACACTACATCCCTTTTCTATACCCTTGGAATGAACTTAATGAACTATATCCCCGGAAAACATCAAGCATCGCCAGTAGAGACGTTTGAATTAGCCGTTATAGGTGCGTCTGTTCGAGATATTTTGAAAGGCCCTTTTCAATGCCTAAGTAACAGTTTCCCCACCCTTTTCTATACTTCAACTCGTGAAATCCCTACCCTCTTATATACCTCCAGCCTGAAAAGGTACCCTTTTCGGCGGAGCCTCCTCATATAGTCCATATTATAGGCAGTACCTCCCCCCCCCCCCCCCCCCCCCCACCGGGTCGAAAAGCGTGGGACAGTTGAACTGGATTAGCCGGGTACTCAAGCATATAAGTTATCCAAACGATATCAGTCACAAATAAAAACATAATTTACAACACCAAATGAAGTGTATACAACACAGTCATTCACTGAATGACCCTTTTTCAGTTTTTATAACGAAATTGATAACTTATAACAATATCGTGAACTGACATAGTAAATTATTCATGCTTATTCATATGGAGCAACTAATATTCTCGCGTGGGTTTCTATATATTGAGCGATCGTTTAAGTGGTCACGAATGTCTTTAAGGCAACCCGATGAAGACTTAAGCATGTTAAGCACGCAACAGCAAGTGATTGAAAGGGGAATCGGACTTCACTTTACTAGCTCTGGTTGAGCTCTTGAAGGTTAATTAGTGAACAACACTGAAGAGAAAAAGGCACCCGATGACTATTATTATATTTCGATAATTTCAATCAGTTCTAGCTCTTCAAAAAACGCCGTTGATTTCCGTTTTCTGAGCCAAAAGTAAAATTGAGTTTGTTCGGCAATTCTGCAGATCAAGTGGCCACGTTTACTGTACTGCACAGTGGCCTGTGTAGTTGGATGTTTCAGTCTCATATGGTGGCAAACATAACATACATATACATAACAGCGGCGGACTGCGAAAGGAATGGAAAGGAGGCAAGTGAGACGCCTCCTTCCCATTTCGCTCTCACGGTTTCGCTGCCATGCTTTGCTGAGGTACAGCAAGCTATCTACACACCTATGGTCAAATGGTCTGTATACGCGAGTATTAAGTAAGCTTTAGGAAAAAAGAAAATGGGCTCATGAAAATAATAATAAAAATAAGTACAAAAAATGTAGGACGTGTCATTTACTA
Organism: Desmophyllum pertusum; assembly: GCA_029204205.1. Classification (NCBI taxonomy): domain Eukaryota; kingdom Metazoa; phylum Cnidaria; class Anthozoa; order Scleractinia; family Caryophylliidae; genus Desmophyllum; species Desmophyllum pertusum. The sequence goes on along the minus strand of MU827779.1, from coordinate 280,213 downwards.
AGACTGAGGTGCATGGAAACTGTAAATGCGAGTCGAATTAATCATAGTGGCGTATGTCAGATCTGGGGAAATTTCCATAACGCCCAGCACCAATCATATCGGCTAGTGAGATGCATGGAACTGGTGCGTTCGGAGAACATTTCCTAAAAGATCGATGATGCAATGAACTTTACGAATGGTTTAAACTATGTTATCTTGCTAGAAGCGAAAAATGTTTTCTTGTTTTCTTGTTCCTGTTTTGTTGTTCAAGGCCGGAAGGGGCTATTCAAGTTCAGTAGTGCCGTCCAATACGCAAGCCTTGAAAACAAAGAAAATTCCGCCACGCACTGCTTTGGAATGAACTTCCTGTGTCCTTGATCGAGACCCTTAACCTTAGGCAAAGGTCGGGCAAATTAACAGCACTATGAATGCAGCTGATGTGTAAAGCATGCTTTCGTGAGGACAAATAGCAACGCTCAATAAAACAGGAAGTTCTAAGACATTTCATTCGGTTCCTGACTCATAGAGGAACTGATGTCACGGTCACGCAGTCTCTTTCAGTGAATTGTGAAGATTCTGATTTTTTGTGTCACCATATTCATCCTAATCGTATACTTTCTTTTTGCTATCAGTCCTCTGAAAAAATACACTGGTATTTGACATAAAATAAAGGGCAATATAATAACAACAATAATAATAATAACAACAACAAAAGCCTAGATTGGCTTTGCGGCAGGCTTTTGAAAAAAAAAAGTCCATGTTTACAAATTAAGAGATGGTCTCTGGATCTCTGTTGAAAAAGTGGAAAGTATAACTAAGTCGTAATTTGACCAGCTGGGATGATCCAGCTGGAATAAATAGATCGATTTCCTGAATATTTTGAGACTGACTATCAGTCATTTCGTTTTGAGAACTGCAATTAATTTTTACATGTAATTTACGTTTTTGCAGAGTCATTGGCGACCCGTTTACTTCTGATTCAATCTGATCATTTCAGGATTGAAACTGTTACTGTTGACGAAACTGAGTGGCCGAAGTTCTTACTGAAAAGAAAAGTGTAGACAACAAAAATCCCGAGAAAGTGACTCTCTCACTTTATTAGCGAAGAAGTGACAGTTGGCAACTTCATATACATACGATCGAGAACTTTAATTAAATATTTTCATGATTCGGCAGGAAAACGAGAAAGAAAAAAATAACAGCGGAACAGAACCAAAATGATATTGACATAACATAACTTTCTACGTGAAATTCAGTGATAACGTTCCAAATATTATCCTTTTAGAAGTGGAAGTGAATATTGTTTTTCCTGTTTTCTTGTTCAAAGGAAGTAATTATTCAAGCTTAATAATGCACATTTCCTGTTGTACGCATGGAAACAAACAATCTTCAGCCGCCCACTGCTTTGGAATGAACTTCCTGTGATCTTGAACGTGAGCCATCAACCGTCTTTTAGCCCAGTTTTGCTCCATGAAAATTCTCAGATTGCCAATAAAAAAAAAGTGATATTTAAAGCACTTACTCTGGGAAATGACACTGGTAGAGTGACTCCGCAAATCTCGAGCCGTGGAACTGTACATTGCCTGTTTTAAAGGAGCTACGTCACGGATGGCGCATCTTGAAAAAATCATCAACCGTTACCTCTCTGATGTTTTTTTGCCTTAGTAAACTATTATTTGACACTTTCTTCAGTTTGAAAGTGATTTTGCACTTCGCAAAAATGACTTGAAATATCGTGACACAGCACATTTAATATTCTATCTCGTTTACATCAGGTCTAAGAACAAAGAACAATAGCTCACACCAAATAAGGAAGTCAGTCAATCGTCCGTGACCTGCTGCACTTGTATAAAATGATTAGTTTGAAACTGTTGCTTTACTTTAAGCGCGGAGATAGATAAGTGTTGGACGTTCTAACCGAGTCATGGCGTATTCACTTCTTGCCGCTGCTCTTTGTATTATTGCAATGTCCTGCTTCAGTGTTAATCACATTGCTGTAATGGCTCAATCTGAAAATTGCGAGTATATAGAAAACACATCCGACAAGTGCAGAAGCGCCAATTTTATCCAAGTTGAAGAGCAGATAGTGAACAAGGGTGAAACGAAGAGAATCAAGCTTCCAGCTTCAAAAACAGAAGTCCGATGGTATTGCGGATCATCAGAGGAACGAACTGCATGGAACACACCGGGGAATCAGCTGCGAGTCATGTACCAAAGTGACGGATCAATTCGATGGAGCGTTTACAAGTGCGCCGATCTCTCGGGCCCCAAGAAAGCTGGTTTGAAATGCGCGGTGCCCGAAACCACCGAATTCTGCCCCAAGTTTGATGGAGCCAACTCCAGTGCCTGCATCTTTGAGTTGAAGAAGTCGACTTCGCACGTGAACCAGAAGACAACAACTACATCAATCACAGGAACTCTGAGAGCGGAGGTAGAAAAGCAAGCCGGTCCACTGACTGCCAAGGCCTCTGCAGAAGTAACAGCTGGAGTTTCCCATTCCACCACTAAGGCCAAAATCGTCACATACGAGTCTCGACAGTTTTTAGTCATCCCACCGGGATTCTCCTTCTGTGCCTTTACCAACAACACCAGTGTGCCTGATGTCAATGCTCCCACCGGTTTTCGCTGGCGATGCTCGTTCCCCTCGTACATTAAAGCAGAGGAGAGGTTTAGCAATGGACGCTGCACAAGCTTGGAGATCTGTGCCGTGGGTGTATGTGGAAGAGCAGTCGAAAGTGGAGGCGACTCTGTCCACATCGGACTTACAGCTCTGATAGTTTGCCTGATCGCTTTCCTTCGTATTTAGAGTTAACAGAGCGGTGTAACAAACAATGTAACAAACAATAATATAATCGCTTTAGTGTTTACGCACGCATGCTTCGATTCCTAGCTAGTCATGCCGTTATGTATATTTAACCGCTTCGGTTTTTCAACGACTTAACTCTTAGTGCCGGCTGACGACTAATATTGAGTTAAAACAGCAAACTTAAATGGTCAAGATCAGTTGAAAATTTAACTAAAAACAGTTTCACGCGATGACTAACTAAACTGATACCGATTTTTTTCTTATAATTGAAACTTTTAAAAATAACTGTTTGTTTTATTTGCATGTGTTCGACTGACGTGTGCATCGACAGTATTTAGAACACAGCTACAATTCTCGTCAAAAGTCGTTGGGACACCGAGTTAATGTTAAATGTGTTTGCTGCATATTAGTTATTAACAACAATCCAATAATTCGATCGTTTTCATTCGGCTATAAATTAGTGCCCCTTCCCCCCCAGAAATGTTACAAAGTAGGAGGCATTATACATGTTTTCACAGTAGACAATATTGAAAAGGGGAGGAGGAGAGATACATGGTATGTTGTTCTAGTGTATCTCACACGAGTGGTTGGTGTAAGTGTCCCAAGAATTTTAACGAGATCTAGAATTGTAGTTTCAAACATACTACTTCACTGAGTTATGTAATTTGTGTGATGATCATCGTGAATCGGCCGCGGCATGCTTTATAATAGTTCTTACGTTATAATTAACAATAAATAGTGTGTGGCACTTGTATTGATAGAAAACTTCAATTGAAGGTTCATTTATTCACTTTTCACTTTGCTGAGAAATAACTTTTGTTTGTAAGCACATATCAATAAGCAACAGTTCATTGTAACATTTTTTAGTAAATTCATGCAGTTGCAATAAAGACTAAATCGACAACCCGCGTCACAATTGTTGGGAAGCTTCCTCCCCCCTCCCTCCTTCATGATGTTGAGACACGAAGCGTTTTACTCGACATCGACGAGGGAGGCCGGAGAGATGCAAACATGGATGCATGTATTTTGACCTGAAGTGAAGTGTCCCAACCCCCCCCCCCTCCGCCCCGGGGGGGAGGGACTCTCATACGAAAGTGACAATGATGCTCGTCGTCCCTATTGGGGGTGCAAATTACGGATTTTGGTCCCCCTTAGGGTGTTCAGGACGGAACGGCGATATTTTTAGCCATCAAGGTATCTTTTAGGTTGCACGCGAAGAAATAAAATAAAAATATCGTCATACTGCGTATAATGGTAGCTTGATCGCATTTATCAGATACTCCGTAGTTCACTGTAGGTTATAAAGATAATTATTTTAATTGCAACTCCTGACGCGAGCAATTCATTTTAATTATATATAGCGAATTCATGCGTTACAGTTTAGCCTACTCGCATGCAGGCTCTCTTGACTACACTTTGCAGGGTCGTCTCCCATTTAAAGGAGCTATGTCACGATAATTTAAGTCATTTTTAATAAGTGCAAAATCACGTTCAAATTGAAGAAAGCTTCAAAAATAATAGTTTACAAAGGTAGAAAAAAACACCAAAAAGGTAATGATAAACTAAACAGGAACAAGGATGGTTGAGGATGGAGAACTAAGGCGGATTTCGAAAGGCGAACTTAAAAAAAAATGGCCAATTTGTTCAAGATATGCCATCCGTGACGTAGCTCCTTTAAGATTATTGCACGTAGTGTGCTGGCTTTATGAAAGAAATGCCGGCCATTTTAAAGTTGTAGGCTTAGAATCCACGCAGGCTAGATTTGATACAAACCTTCCTGCTGTTCAAACGTAAATTATTTTTTTGTCGTGTTATAGTTTCTGATCTCTATCATGCCAACCCAAAACCTCGCTTTCAACTCTAACATGACCTATCTAAGAAAGAGACCGGCCGAATCCCACGTGCACCGTACGTGACTTCCCTTGATCTCTTCCTTCTGTAAAAAGTCCACCGATCTATACACTTGCACGTAGTGGGGGTGATGGCTACGTGTACGTTACCGGGTGGTTTTTAAGGGCACTGGATTTGACATCTGGAGTTCACTGGTTCAAATATTTTATCCTGCCACTAGCTGTATACTTCACAGTGTTCTCGGTGGTCCTCGGTTGTTCTCGATTTCAACCCCTCGCTAACTGGTTAGCCTCCCATCAGTTGGAATACTCGCACTGTTTGGTTATTTACGGTGTCCACAATTTGCACAGCAGTACTGATAAAATACACCGAAATGCACTTAAAGTCATTTTTATTTATTTGTTACTTTTAGAAAAACGGAACCATAATTTAGATGTCTAAACCCGTCGAACTAAACTCATCAAGGGAAATCATGCATGATGTACAATGTCGAAGAAAAGTACTGGAGATAATTTCCATCTCGATTAGCTCACCTTGATTCTCCACGTTTTGATCGGGATCAGTTGTATTAGATGCAAATATACCGTAAAAGCTCTTAGGTGGGGGCTGAAAGGAGAAGTGGTTAAAGCGGTTGAACCACTGGGGATGAATATGCAAAAAGCTTATTATTCTAACTGGTTGTCCTAGATATCCGGTAAATATTGAAAACGAACTTCAGATAGAAAACTTTCAGTTGGGTCTCGCTGACTCATCGTGTTAATAAGTGGCGGAAAGGAATTGTCTTCCTGTTTTTGTTTTTCAAGTTTGGGAGTAATTGATGTGTAGTGGTCTGTGAATCCTGTAAGTCAACGGAAAGATGAAAGCAAATTAAATGAACAATATTAGTTCGAATACCGGTGCTTCCTGTGTCCTTGATGCTTTGAGGTCAGGCGTCGACCCGGCTAACTGTATATAAATAGGCCTGAAAGCCACTTCATACACTTTAACGCAAAGCAGTCGACTTGCTTGTTTGTCAGAAGTGTGTTTAAAAGCCAGCTATATCCAACTTTTGGAGGCCATAAAATTAAGCCGACGTCATGGCGCACGCACCCGTTCCCGTTCTTGTTATGATGATGTTCTCTTTTAGTTTCCAACACATTGCTGTAATGGCTCAAACTGAAACCTGCAAGTCCGTAGAATCCACGTCCGACAGGTGCAGAAGCGCCGACTACATCACTGTTAATGGCCAGAGAGTCAACAAGGGCGATTCAAACAAGATTATCCAGCTTGCAGTTTTACAAACAGAGGTACGATGGTTCTGTGGATCATCCCAGGAGCGTACTGCCTGGAGCACACCAGCGAATCAGCTGCAGATCAGCTACCAAAGTGACGGTACAATCCAGTGGGACATTAAGAAATGCGCCCCAACAACAACAACCCCAGCCCCTGCCTGCGAGTCAGTAGAATCTACGTCGGACAAGTGCAGAAGCGCCGATCACATCACTGTTAATGGCCAGAGAGTAAACAAGGGTGATTCAAACAAGATTATCCAGCTTGCAGGTTTACAAACAGAGGTACGATGGTTTTGTGGATCATCCCAGGAGCGTACTGATTATCCAGCTTGCAGGTTTACAAACAGAGGTACGATGGTTTTGTGGATCATCCCAGGAGCGTACTGCATGGAGCACACCAGCGAATCAGCTGCAGATCAGCTACCAAAGTGACGGTACAATCCAGTGGGACGTATGCGCCCCAACCCCAACCCCAGCCCCTGCCTGCGAGTCAGTAGAATCTACGTCGGACAAGTGCAGAAGCGCCGATCACATCACTGTTAATGGCCAGAGAGTAAACAAGGGCGATTCAAACAAGATTATCCAGCTTGCAGGTTTACAAACAGAGGTACGATGGTTTTGTGGATCATCCCAGGAGCGTACTGCCTGGAGCACACCAGCGAATCAGCTAAAAATCACCTACGAAGGTGACGGAACAATTCAGTGGAACATTTATAAATGTGTCCAAAGTGCGGGCAATTTTGTCCGTGTTGGACCGGCTGATCTTGTAATGATTTGCCTGATTGCGATTGTAGCAAATATGTATTTCTAATTTGATTACTCGAGCTATAAACTGCAACAGATAATTGCATGCATTTAAGTTTAGAGCACGCTTGAAGCTATAATGTTTTCTAGCCAGTGACCATACTTATTCCGGAGTGTCCATTTTAATCACTATATTTATACTTTAATTTCAGTTTTTAATAATCTGTTTGTCCAAGGACTAGTTCGACTTAAAAAAGTAAACTGGAAGAGGCAGTTTTACTTTCAGTTGAAAAAGGTTTCTTAGAATATTTTTAATCGTTATAGAACAGAGGATATGACTCAATTTGAAGGGGAAAATGTTAGTTTAGTTGCTTGAATATCTACGTTCTATTCTGTTCCGATTGAAAGGTGTGTCAGCCGAAAAAATAATAAAAATTTGAAGTGTGTACAACATAGTCTCTGATTATAATTGTGACCGAGGATCACCGAGAGAAAAAATAGCGAGGAGAACTGGTCATGTATGTATGAATTCAAAATACGACTGGAATGACCACGGAAGGCTGCATCCCCCCGGGGGGGGGGGGGTACTCCCTATAATGGACTATACGGGGAGGCTCCGCCCGAAAGGGGTACCTTTTCAGACTGGAGGTACATAAAAGGGTAGGGATTTCACGAGTTGGAGTATAGAAAAGGGTAGGGAAAACTGTCATTTAGGTATGAGGTGGACTGCAGGTTTGAAGTTCTTAGCCACCGTAAACAGCTTCCGTCCACTTCCTTCTGGGGATATATATTGTTCATTAAGTTCATTCCAAGGGTATAGAAAAGGGATGCAGTGTTTCTACTGTCGGTATGTGAAAGGGGTACCATTTTCATAATTTATATGGAAAGTATATGAAAAGGGTACCATATATTTTCCATGGAAGGTATATATATGAAAGGGGTACCTTTTCTGTCAAAAATGTTATATAAAAGGGTAATGTTTGGACCTTTGGGCGGAGCCTCCACGTATAAAACGTTTTTGAGTACTCTCTGGTTTCCATATGATCGCAACGATCGCAACGATCGCAACGATCGCAGTCGCAACGATCGCAGCGATCCTTGCGATCGTTGCGATCATATGGAAACCAGGCTTAAGCGGCTCCGGCCCGATTAACCGCCGCCCTCTAACAAGCGCCGGCATGAAAGAGTCGAAAAATAAAATAAGCGCCGCGGCGCTTTTTCGAGTAATTTTCATTCATTTACATTTGACTTCATGATCATGTTTCCCCAACGGATTTAGAAACTGTTAATTAGAAGTGTAAAACAATATTTCATTACCACTATTCAGAGCTTACGTTTGGTAGCCGCAAATTAAGAACTGGAAAACAATGCGGGTCAATTAACTACTACTAATTAGTGCTTTCTTTTTAAAGCTTTTGTTTGAGTAGCCTGCGTCGCAGACGGACTTGACCGCCGGTAATGTCCGTCTGCGAATTAGTGTACAAATCCTTGTTCTAGACCCCCAACGACGTAACGAATTACCGGAAGAGCCTTTCGAAATCCCCTTTATTCTGATTGGCTATGGTAAAAGGCGTGACAGGCCTGTTCGAAGTTCGTGACATTTGCCGTTCTCTATTGAATTCGGTCTTCTGACCTACAGTACTTTGCCCTTCAAGAGTGTTTCTAACGGGAAAGATATGTTGTATTATGAGGAGGATTTTGAAGTAGAATAGCTACATAGCCATCGACTGTGTTCACTCTAGCAAATTTTAAGAGGTCACGTTTGGTCTCCTGTTGGGCAAACAGATATTTACAACGCGTTAGTTTAGACAACAAACACTCGGCAAACCGAACAAGGTAGTTCCGATTTAAAACCTGCTGAATAGTTTCTGGGTCTTCCAAGTCCGTGATAGCATGCAATCGCCAGTATACCCATATTGTTGAAATATATAAACTTGGTCCTCCATCAGCGATCGTAAAGGTGAAATCACAACAATAACACTCGATCATATATCAGCGACTGCGGCAATCGGGAGACACTGAAAGATCAACGACTTTCCAAAACCTGTGGGTAAATTGATAAACACGTTTTTCCCCTGGAAGAAAGATTTGATCGCTTCTCGTTGTTCTGGGAGTAGCTCCGTTAATTCAAACTGAGCTTTCTCTAACCGCTTCGAAAGCTGCACTCTTAATACTGTATTATTTTTAGGCTCGCTTTCCGCTAGCTTCCGGTCCTAGCTCGCGTGAAATTCCCTTATCCAATCACAACCAAATCATAGCTAATTGAACAATAGCTTTATGTAAAGGCCAATCACAGTGCACTAATTCGCAGACGGACATTACCGGAGGTCAAGTCCGTCTGCGACGCAGGCTATTGTTTGAGAAGCTATTTCAAAAACGAGTGCTTCGTGTTTCATCACGATTTTCAAACACTCGAAAACAATAAAAGCACTCGGCCTACGGCCTTGTGCTTTCATCTGTTTTCTCGTGTTTGGAAATCGTGATGAAACACTCGCACTCGTTTTTGAAATAGTACATCACATTCCGAGTATTTTTTGTGCGTGCAGGTATGAGCAAAGAGAACAATAATTACGGGAGCTGAAGAGGAATGTGGAACCACGAGGTCCAAATTTCCCGCTTTGAATAGCGACTAATTGCTTTTCCATTGACTAATCTAACTCTCTATACGCGTAACCAGGAATGCGACGCAAAGTATTTTAAAAGTCGTCTTGTTTTTCGCTACATGCGTGTGCTGCAAAATAATAAATTCGACCCTAAAAATGTTGAAACTTGGAGCGCCCATTATTTTGCGTCGTATTTCTGGTATCGCGTATAGTGTATGCGATTAATCAATGGCGTGCCGATTAATCGCATTCAACGTCGAAGTACGTTTCGAATACGGATCTTAACTCACAAGAGACGAAATCCCGAACATCGTATTCCGAGTAATGTATATATTTTTGTGCCCAGTATGTTTTGGATTCACTATAATTTTCAACCCAATTGTAATTTTTTTCTGATCCGTTAGTAGATCATGGAACCAAAAATGCGGGATTTTCGCACAGCCCATACCTATTAACTATGCTCAAAAGCGGCTCTTTTGTTAGGAGAAGACAATAGCCCGACAATTTCTCTCTTTCTGATCTTTCGGCATTAGCAATCAGGGATGAACAAAGAAGACAATAATTACGGGAGCAAGATGTTTGTGACTGTCACGATGCGTTAGCTCGCTTGAATGTGGAACACGAATTGCTTTTCTTTGCTTTCAATCAGGCTTGACGCATACCCTGTTCTTGGTTTACAAGGGGCGTCATCGCCGCCATCATGGAGGTTATTAACCAACAAATTATAATTAGCTTCTATTGTCTGTTCCACCAACATGGCTTTATCATGTGACTCTCTCGGGATTGGTTGCAAACCGTGAAGCGCTATGCAAACAAGCGCCTACAGTGCTGCAAAGAAATCCGCCCTCAGTTTAAACGCTGACATATAAGCAGCAATAGTCTTGTTGAACGTTCTAACCGAGTGCAGTCATGGCGTATTCAATTGCTGCTGTTTGTATTATGGCAATGTCCTGCTTCAGTTTTAATCGCATCAGTGTAATCAGGGCTCAATCTGACAATTGCCAGGAAGTAGAATATACGTCCGACAAGTGCAGAAGCGCGGACCGCATCACTGTTGCGGGTCAGACAGTGTACAAGGGTGAAACGAAGAGAATCCAGCTTCCAGGTGAACAGAAACAAGTCCGATGGTATTGCGGATCATCAGAGGAGCGAACCGCGTGGAACACACCAGCGAATCAGCTGCGAGTCATGTACCAAAGTGACGGATCAGTTCGGTGGAGCGTTTACAAGTGCGCCGATCTCTCGGGCCCCAAGAAAGCTGGCTTGAAATGCGCGGTGCCCGAAACCACCGAATTCTGCCCCAAGTTTTCCGGGGCCGTCAACTCCAGTGCCTGCGTATTTGAGTTGAAGAAGTCGACTTCACACGTGGACCAGAAGACAACAACTACATCAATCGAAGGAACTCTGAGCGCGGAAGTAGAAAAGGAAGCTGGTCCACTGACAGCCAAGGCCTCTGCAGAAGGAAAAGCGGGAGTGTCCCATGCCATCACCAAGGCTAAAATCGTCACATACGAGTCTCGACAGTTTTTAGTCATCCCACCGGGATTCTCCTTCTGTGCCTTTACCAACAACACCAGTGTGCCTGATGTCAATGCTCCCACCGGTTTTCGCTGGCGATGCTCGTTCCCCTCGTACATTCAATCAGAGGAGAGATTCAGCAATGGACGCTGCACAAGCTTGGAGATCTGTGCCGTGGGTGTATGTGGAAGGAGTACTAGTGGAGGCGACTCTATCCACATCGGACTTACTGCTTTGATAGTTTGCCTGATCGCTTTCGTTCGTATTTAGAGTGAAAAAGTGTAACACACACTAGTATCGCTTTACGCACGCATGCTTTGATTCCTTGCTAGTCATGATATTGTTATGCATAATAATCATAATTATTATATTTATTTGAAACAACAAACTACGGAAATGAAAATCCGTTGAAAATTTAACTAGAAACTGACTCTTCACCAGAGACCTCTGCGCATATATATGACTAAACTGACAAAACCAATTGCTTATAATTGAAACTTTCTATGATGGATCAGCCCTTGTTACCGTTCCTGAGTTAAAAAAACTGTTTGTTTTCTTACTTTTTTGTGCTCGTTGATGGCACTGGTTAAACCAAGAAAGTGAATTTCTCTTAAATTTATGTGTTTCCCTGCATATCGAAATTATTTAGAACACATACAGCTACAATTCTCGTCAAAAGTCCTTTGAACACCGCATTATAATAGTAAGAAAAGATGCATATTTTAATAACACCGACAATTCGTTCTTACTGCTATGACTTAGTGTCCTCCCACCCGTCACAAACAATGTACAAACTAGGAAAAGGGGATGTCAGGAGAGATACATGGATATGGCACTATAGAAACTGAAAATACTAAGCAGTACAGTGTCCCAAGAGAAGATATTTGACGAGAATTGCATGTAGCTTGAAACATAATTATACATTTTGTAATTTTCTGACGAGTAGTCATCTTGATTCGGCTCACGCTTTTGCATTCGACATTTATGTCCGAGTTGTATCAGATAGAAAAGTTCATTTATTAATTATTCACGTTTCACTTTGCTGAGAGAGAGAGCTTTTGTTTGTAAACACATATCAAGAAACAACAGTTCGTTGTAACATTTTTTTTCATTTGCAATAAAGACTACATTTTTTTCGCTTGATCGCATTTTCATGTAGATACACGTGGTTCATTGTGGGATAAGTTTAATTATTTTAATTCCTGGGGGTGGGGGTACTCGATAGACGCTCGGGTAGAGAGGTGCGGCCGGGACGCTCAAAACCCTGACCTTGCTTTACACAAATGTCTGATTTTCCTATCCTGTTTAAGACAGTATTCCGATTTTTTAGACCCCGTCTAAGACATTTAACCCAAAATCATACCCCGTTTAATACAAGAATAGAATAGTGATTACAAATTTATTTACAGCTTTATGGAGTCACTGAGCCGATTTCATGTTTACGCTATCCGCTAACTAGTGCGCCAACATAAAACTGGTAAAATTTCGGCTTGTAGCGAGGTTTCTATAAATTAACGTATATGCTACATATATAAACATATTCCGCGTATTATAAAATCGATACTCCGTTCAAGACAAAGAACCCTGAAAACCTTACCCTATCGGGCCGCACGTCATGGGGGGGGGGGGGGGGGGGGGGGGGGGGGGGGGGGTGGGGGGGGGGTGGGGGTGGGGGGGGGGGGTGGGGAGAGAGGGTGTAGTATTCAGCATAGTTCACCAAACTGAAGTTGAAAGACCGGTTTGAATTTTAGTAGCGCACATTGGCTCGGAGAAGCGAGCTGATCTCGCTTCCTGTTTCGCTCATTCTACATTTCAGCATATTCTTTCTTCAATTAGCCCATTCGAGCTAAAACTGGACAACATTTCACTGCAACACTATTATTTCTTATCGTACTTCATATCAGTTATATCGACGCACCGGGGCGGACCTAGGATTTATATTAATGAAGAAAAAACGAGAAAAACGTTCGAGAAAACGACCGCCGAAGCCGGGCCGGGACAACGACCGCCAGAGGCGGTAGTTTCTAGGGAGGTGTCCGGTGGCATGTTTCCCCGGGAAAATTTTAAAATCTAAGCCCTCGGAAATGCGATTTCTAGCAATTTGAAGGGCAATTTGAAGTTTTTTATTTGCTACGAGTTCGTCACATTATCTTGCGCTAACTAGAAAATTTTTAAAAAAGAACAAGATTATGCCAAAAAATTGACAATAATCGAGGTGGATTTTTGTTGTTTAGAAATTCTAAATTTGTTTTCGAAGGTATTCTATTTGATATACTCATCACGAACTTATTAGATGCTATATTTAAACAGAAATCATGCTTCCTCAAAAATTGGATCAACAAGCAGCATTCTCCGGGGTTGCCGGTTGTTCTCAAAGGTCTGACTCAGGCCTTAACCAAAGCCGCGACGTAATCCACGAGCTTATCGTATGAGGACGTGAACGTGGCGCGAAATATGCCAAAGAACGCGAGTTAGCGGTTATTTTATCACATACATAGGCTCAAGCAGAAGCGGTAAAAAAGGAACAATTTTAGGTAAATATTTTTGGGGGGTATTCGACTTCAACGACAAGGCACTTTTTTGAGTTTCTATCTATTTTTTCGGAGTTGAGGGGGTTCGACCGAACCCCCCGAACCCCCCCCCCCCCTCCTTAGATCCACCCCAGACACAGCTACTTTAACTTGTACCACAGGCACTGACGCTATCTATCGATCCGTTACATTTTCGCATATGTTAATAACTTTACGTTTATAATTGCCACTGCATGAACATTCAGAACTGCAATAGAAACAAATGAAACTTAATTAGAAGAATTGATAAAGTATTTAATCTTAAAACGTCGGCTACGTCGAAAGTTTTTGATATCTCTCAAGATAGAGTCAAGCAAGTTACAGTAGCATAGACCAGGTTAAACACCGACTTATTTACATACACATTTAAGAAAAACGACATGAAAGAATTCGAACACATTCGTCGTCCTCATGCCTCTGTATCCAACTATCTCTAAAATTAACCTTTGAAAATTTATAAAGATAAAATGTATCGGTTTGTATATATAGATAAAGCATGATTTGCTTGAGGATGTTTCAGTCTTGTTTGTGAATTTAGCCGCTAAACAAGCTAACTGCAGTAGCTCCAAATAGTCTCCGCTCAGCTGCAGTCAGTCACTGTTCATCCAGTCGTCAGGATGCAAGGAAGACTAAGTCTACTGCCTCGTCGTCTCCGTACAACTGAATAAAAACGAAAACAAATATCTGAATAAAAGGCAACTAATAAACTTCCCTAGTTCCTTAGTCGAACTAGTTTCCTGATGCAGCCACTTTGGCGGATTCTAAGGCTATGTTCACACTTGGTGCCCGAGCACTAGTGCCTGGGCACCGGCACAAAATGGTGCTGTGTTCACACACTGATTACCCAAGATATCGACATGTTGGCCGTGCCCGAGTACAAGGTCAAGACCTTGTACTCGGGCACTGGCACCGTGCCCGAATTCTGGCGTGGGTACTTGAAAAAAAGGTGTGTTCACATTAGTGCCCAGCGAGAATCGTACTCGGGCACCGTGCTCGGGCACCAAGTGTGAACACAGCCTAAGAAAGGCGGGTGGACGGGGGTTAACGTAGAAACTGAAAGCTCGCAATTTGGATTGTTTACTGCAGAATCTGGAACATGCCATATCTCAGTGTCAATCAAGCCTTCCGGCTAGGGGGAGGGGAGGGGTGTTCTCAGATCAGGTGCAGGTTAGTATTTTGCTCAGGTAAAAATATAACTGTCTCAGCTCACAGTCGTACATATTTTAAAATTTATCCGTTTCCCATAAAATGGACAAATTTACCTAATAGTCTAAAAAAGATAAGTTTCCTTTAACACCGATTTAAGCGGTGAGGCGATTTAAGTTATAAGATACTGCTGAAAAACACTAACGGCCAATATAAATATGATGTATTCCAAGTTGACACATACTGCATCATCTCTGGGTCATCAACTAATCGAACACAGAACACCAAATATATATCAAGAAAAAAATAAAAATAAAATATAGTAGTTTACACCGCCGGGCTGAAACATTTGTTATGAAAAGCGTCAACTGAATAGCTGTCGACAGCCAGAGTCAATACCATCATGTAAATTAACTCTATTGATCAATGCAAAGTACGTCATCCCCCCCAAAGAGGCAATTACAAGCACAATGAAGACAATGAAGTACTTGACATTTGAAATCTCATAACACTGAACCCGAACAAGTTATATTAGCAGAATATCACGGAATGGATAAACTTCATTAATTTCTTCTGCAGTCTGTTTCATTGGTTTAGAAAATTACTATTACAGTGATCAGTAATTAACTGGTGGTGGGCTTATGTTATGACTAGCTTCGAGTTCAACCGAGAAAAGTCGAAAGTAGGCAGTACTGAGAACCCTCACTCCCATCGCTTGGCTTCACACTAAAGTCTAACTCACAGGAGGGACGTCTCTTACTGGAAAGCTGAAAACTTTGAATTGCTCTTTGTCCTGTTTTGCTGAGTGTGCTATTTGCTACACTCCATTGAGCCGATAGAAAACAAACAGCAGATTGATAACGATAAATTAAAATTGCCAAAAATGATTATCCGAATAATCTGCAGTAATATGTTAAAATATTTCACCGTTATTTAATATCATGTTTTGAAAACTTACTCAAAAGAAAACAAGAGATCAGCGGATCATGCAAATCAGGATATCCGGAATATAAATCCAGATAAATGGACGATCACGCAAACAACTGAAGCTAGAAAGCGTCCCGTATTATCATGAAGTGCTTACCAGTTGCAAATCTCTCGTCGTGTTCCTCGGGAATCTTTTCTTTCTGAACTGGTTTGTTGTTGTCGATCCTGGTCAGCAACTTACGGCATGCATCAGTATACAGAACCGTAACAACTAAGATCATTAGCACTGTCATCAACGATGGGCCAAGTGCTGGGAGTACTTCATGGATATACTCCATTATTTTCTCTGTGCAGCTCCTCTTGGGTGGAATCGTACTACTGCTTGGTCACTATGTAGCCTAACTTTGACTAAACCGATCTTGAGTTCTCTTTCTCCGTCAAGAAAGGCAGCATCAATGTATATGTTTGACTTGAGAGTTGACAACGTTTCGTTCGCTGTTGATGTTGTTTTTGTTTAGTCCGGGAACAAGTTCAAGAAATCACAAGTGCACAGCGGGAGTTCATTCATCAAGGTCTAGCCCGTGACGTCAATACGACACGGATCTCTTTGTGACGAGACTGGTCAAGTATGTACTTTTGTACTTACAGAATAACAGCTTAACCACAGGACGATATCAAATTATGCGAACAAACAGCCAGTATATGGACAGAAATTCATTTATTCAGTATATTCCATGATTTTTAACAGCGGTCGACTGCGGCAATTCGAGTTCCATCCTAAAAGAGTTCCATCCTAAAATGTTTTGCCGGTTTAATTGTGTTTTTACTCATTTTAAAAAGCACCTGCAAATAATCGAAAATGTTTATTAAACTAACATGATTTTGGCATAATCTTTGGGCTTGGATCAACTCCGAGACAGCCAGTGTTTAAGTCAGCTTGTACAAAACAAAAAAAACATCATGATCATGAAACACTCCGAAGCAAACCCCAGAGAAAGAGAACGTGAGATCAAGTTTGTCAATGACTGGCGATCACTGATTAAACAAAAATAAAAATTGCCAAGCAGGGAGTCCTTATTTCCTAATAATCAAGAAATGAGCTAACTCAAGAAACCTGCAAAGAATGTGCAGGCTGAGAGCATAATATTGAAATAAGTAATAAGACATAATCCCTGCATATTTGTGAGCTCCTCCGATTGTTGATTTATGTTGCGACCTGACTTTTCTTCGAATTTTTGTGCAATCGAAGCTCTCAGGTAGTGACGATGGCTGACAAAGTCACAGGGATGGAAGAAAACTACTTCTCTCAAACGACATTTTTGGGTATTCTAACAAATAACAGATCAAATTAAACATTACTGAAACAATTACTCTGATGAGCTGCTACTTCGAAAGTCATAAGTGAATGACGTCATTGAGAGACAGTGTGTTTCGCGAGTACCAGAGAGGCAATTAAATATTCCCAGAGGCACTTGAAACTTGAAGTCATACTCAAGTTTTAACACGAAATAGTGTTTTATCATGGAATGGAAAAATAAACCATGAACGTTAGCTAAATCAGTGTACATGTAGTCTGCATGAATCGCTCGAGTCACATTAGTAAACTGACTTATTATATTACGAGATTCATTATGCCGGATCTAATGATTGTCCGGGACCGCGGTTAATGCATGGATGCATTTTAACTATATACTCTCCGTTTATATATTCATCTGAATTACATGTAACTTCATGCAATTTTTCTAATAGATATCATAATTGGAACGCACTCAGGTAAATTTCCAAGGACTGACAAAATTCTTAGACCCAATCAAAATGTTTGGTATTCGATATGACTGTACAATGTACTTTATTATACAATTAAAGCCTTACTTTACTAAATAGTGTGGGATGGGATGACTGGATATTTTGCTGACTTATCACATTTGCAGGTAATCCGACAGATATTTGCACACACCGTAAACAACTGGCTTGTTGCATGACTTATCGATCCCCATGATGGGTGCACTATCATGAACACATATGACTAAAAATTACTTTAATTTTATTTATTTACTTATTTTTTAATTACTTTAATGCCTTTTGCATTAAAAAAAAAATATATATATATATATTATCATAAACAATTCAACAGTACCTACCAGTGGCAAACCTTTCATCGTGTTCTTCGGGTTCCTTTTTCTTCTGCTGTATATTCTCTTGAACCTTCATCAGTCCTCGTGCAACGGACATTGTAAAAAATTGCAACAAGCAAGAGCATTACCACAGTCAACAGTAATGGAACAAACGTTGGGATTAAGTAATTATTGATGAACTCCATTTTGTCCATTTTCTTGCACTGATACCTTTGCCAGTTAGATTGGGCGAGCTTCACGAATTCGTACGTCCTCACTGTAAGGAAATAATGTTTATGGTTATCTTGTTCGTCAGTCATTGATTAAGTTGCTCTTGACGGTCAGGGCTCGATCTTGTGCGGTTTATTCTGTTTATTTGATATTTAAGTGTTTCATCTGATGCTTTGTTTTGTAACTAGGAACTGAATACAAAGTAAACAGCATGCGATCAAAGAGCATGTGACGTCATGGAACATTGGTTGGCAGAGAATCAGGTAACGGTCCAAGCTGAAGGGTACAATGTGCATGTGTTTACCGTTGTTCAATTATTGAAAAGCTATCAGAGCCTCTGTGAGCTGTGCGGTCTATAGCAGCCAAATACATGTAAGGCAGTTCAACGACTTAATTAAATGCAAGTTAAAATTACATTACATAATCATGAATTAAGCCGAGATATTGCTGCAGGTTATACGCCGGAACGCAAGCGCTGTAACGGATAGTATGCCCCTTCAAACACTACGGAATTCACATCAACAAAGGAAAATTCTTAAACTGAAATTATAACTGATAAAATGGCTCTAAAATCGATTCAAGATATGTCAGTTCTGAACGGCTACATCTATCGCATCGTATCATCTATCACCTAAAATATATACGAGGATTTTGACACCGGATACCGGCTGCAACGCAGGCTAAAAAAACAGAGCTTGACCGGTTTTTCTGAAAATTATTATTTGCGTGAAAATAATTCAAATCGCACGTTTCCGTGTCGGAACATCATGTTCTACCTTAAAAGGTTCTTTATATATATGTAAGTGGTACTGGTATTAGCCACATATTATTCGTCTCCTGATATGGGCAAAATCACGCATTAAATTTTGCAGTCAAACTCGAGGGTATTTTCGGTTACTATACATTTTAATAGTTAACCATATATTCTGATCCGCTATCCCTCTCCTATACGACTATACTGCTGCTCGTGACTGCGCTTATCTCGCACTTTTGGGTAATAAATTTCTACGCGGTATAGCTTTTAATTCCAGTTACAATGTAATACAGTTAGTACCGGACTATTAGATGACCAAACAAATCACCGAAAATCAGTAAATAAGTTACTTTACGCTATCAGCAAAGACACATCAGTCACGGAATCATTTTATGCCAGTAGACGCAATCAAGAGAAGATTTTGGACGAGAACCATTACTTATATACTACCTTGGAGCTCCGGTATCTTGACCAATTAGGCTACTTTCCAGAGCAGTCCGCTGTCAGCTCACCTTCAACCGCGCCTTTTCTCATAAGAGATGACTGAACGAGTAGCGCTAGCCACAAGTTGCTCAATATTTTCTCAAAAGTTGCTCAAAAATTTCCAGAAAGTTTCCCAACTGTTGCTCATTTTTCTGAAAAGTTGCTCAAAAGTTGCTTATTTTTAGGAATTTTTATTACCAAAAATTTGTTCGTTCTTTTAAAAGGTCGCTCTAGAGTCGCTCTATCATTACTTGTTAGGATATGAAGCAGATATAAATTCAATTTTTAATTACAACAAATGGTAATTTTAATCTTGTTCTGTAGTCCTTCACCACTGTCGTCCATTTTGCTTCTCCATGTGCGTGGGAACCGCTGACCTATTATTTTAAATGTTTGCTTCAACCTCGTTTCCAGGGCCCTTTCTCTAGGTTGTGTTTATTTTGATGCAGTTTTGTGTCTCAAATTTTATCTCATGTGATATTTATCGTATGGAATGTGCTATATTGTTAAATATATTATATTTTCGACTCAAATATTAATACAAAAATTATTGCGACGTTTCGATGATTCTATCATCATTATCAAGGGAAGAGTGAACATTTTTAGTTGAGAAATGAATATAAATTAGTGAAAATAATTGGCATTTTTTTGGAGTCTTTAAGTTGTTATTGTTAAGAATTATTGCTATCGAATGCGAAAGTTGGTTCAAGTTGCCAAAATTCCAAAAAAACCCTCCAAAAGTTGCTCTTATGACAAAAAGTTGCTACAAAACAAAAAAGTTGCCGAAAAAAGGAAAAGTTGCTGAGCCTGTGGCTTGTCCTAGCCGGAACGAGTCATATTTACTCTTATACCAGCAGTCTCTCTTTCCGTTAGTTTATGACGGCCGAAGCACTGAAACCAAAATCGAGCAAAATTCGCGCAAAATCTGGAGGAAAGAAGCACTTCCAGATTTCGCTCGGCCATTTTCCCCTCTCACTCAGTATCCCTCGACGGACTGTTTGGAAAGAGTGACTGTTGCGCAGTCTACTGTACGTAAATCCGTACACCGGCAGTATACAAATTACGTGGGATTATTTCTCGCGAAGCGAGGCCGAAGGCCTCGCGTAGCGGGGTTTATAATTCTGTCCCCCAAGAGCTCACGCGAGAGCAATAGGCCAATCTCGATATATTAAAATTCTAACTTGGCTCCGAGGCTTAGGGGAATAAAACAAAAGAAATCGACAAGAAATCACATCGAGGTTGAGGGATGAATAAATCATTTCTTTTGTTTTATTCCCCTAAGCCTCGGAGCCAAGTTAGAATATTAATATATCGAAATTGGTCTATTCTCGTGTGGCCTTTACGGTCATATTTATTTATTTATTTGTTTGTTTGTGGAAATCGTGGTTGACAGTAATGACGTCACACGGCGCGCTCGTGGCCTAATGGCTTAAGGCGCTAACTTTTAAATCTGATCTTCGGGATTGAGGGCAAGAGTTCAAATCCTACATGGTCCTTCTTCTTTTTTTTTTTTTTCGGTTCGAAATCAAGGCCGTTCTTTTTTTAACCCCCTTTTCTTTGCTTAATAACATTGACTTCGACGTAATCTTTGTACACGTAAATGTAGAAACAGGAACGGCTGCTGAAGAATAACAATTTTTACTCCAAGTTTGTTTATCGAACGAATTTATATACGGGTCATTTGTGAAAAAAACCCGGCTTTATTAAATCCGTTATCAACAACAGGAAAAGGAAAGACGACTCAGGAATGTCTCAAAGTACGATCAACATATGGCTTAGTTTTCATTGTAGACGTGAAGACTTGTGTCTGAAAATAATTCGCCGATCCGATATTGCGAAGAAGATTTTACCTACAAAAGCGAGGTGGTTTCAGATCATTCGGACGGAAAAGTGGGGAAAACAGTACAAGAGCGCTACAATTTATTACAGATGTCGGGAGACGAGCGAACTCCAATCGAAACCAAAACCCGGTGGCATAGCAAAAACACGGCGCTCGTCCGGCGATTCTCAGAAACCTTGCAGCGATTCTTGGAAACCTTGCAGATCAAATCGCAGCGTGCCCGTTACTAGGCAACAAAAGCTTCGCGAGGACCTGCGAGTCACGTATTACTAGTTATTATTATTATTGTTGTAAATTCAAAATAACTGTTCAGCAAGCGGTGGTCACTAAAAAAAGAGCCTGGGCAGGCGACGTAAGAACTTTCCTAAAGCCTGGTTTCCATATGATCGCAACGATCGTTGCGATCCGGAAACCACTCTTGCGATCTGGTTAATTTGCGATCGTTGCGATCGTTGCGATCATATAGAAACCAGGCTTTAATGTAATATTTATTTTATTCATGGCTTCGCCTGCTGACAAGCGCTAGCTAGGGCGCAAGCACTTTGCATAAAAGCTGAACACGGATAAAATCGAAAAGTATATATCCCGCCCGTTATCTGCTCACTGATTAGGAAAGATAATATTTTTGGCTTATGAATTATGAGGCCGGCAAGGCAGTTCGAAACGGAAAATGCCGTTGAAGCGTGCTTTTTATTTGGGAGTCGACCGGGGCTTTCCCCCTTTTGTGGCGCCTTCCGTGTCCCATCGGCTAAGAAGATGTAAATAATGTCATTTTAGCCGTGATGCGATTGTCAAGATATAATCTCCTCCAATTGAATACTACGGAATCCGAGGAGGCTCAGCCACTTTCATTTTCACTTTTCATTTCTGTTTTGAATATTTGGTTTCCATTTTTAGTTCCATCGGCATTTACTTTTGCGTTTGCGTTTGCGTTTTCATTTGCGATTTCAAATACCAAATACGCAAATGCAAATGTAAATGAAAGTGTAAACAAAAGCGCTATTAAATACAAATGAAATCGCAAATGAAAACGCAAACGCAAACGCAAAAGTAAATGCCGATGGAACTAAAAATGGAAACCAAATATTCAAAACAGAAATGAAAAGTGAAAATGAAAGTGGCTGAGCCTCCTCGGATTCCGTAGAATACACCAATGGTGCGAGATAATTCAAAAAGTTTGTTTGTATAAACACTGTGTATATATATATTCTTCGGGGTTTTTCCCTAAATCCCAGCCAACGGGACGCTGACACGACTCAGTCACAGGTCTACGCGTCTGTTTTGGTGCCAAGTTTATACTAGCATTGCAAAACGCGTGTTACGTTTCTTTAAGCAGTTTTATTTCAATTTAAAAGCGAAAGGAAATGCTAGAATGGTTCTCATTCTGATCATGTGTATTTATTATTCTTTTCATTTTATTTTCAATTCACTGACACGAGTCAAGTCGTTTCGCGCTACACGCTTTGGCCTGCCTTTGGACGGACCACAACAAACGCGCCAATTTATCGGTGATTTGGAAAGCGGCGGCTGCATGTACTTTATTATTTTTTTCAGCTCGTTGCATCGAGCATTTTAGTGGTTTTTAGTCGTTAAATCGTTCGAATTTGAACCGGCGTAAATAGTAAATATGAACGATCGAGGAAAAATTAGTCCGTATCACAGAGTAGCGCATGAATGCGTGTTTAAAATTTTCGACCCTGTACTGAAACTCAATATTTCGATGGAACATTTTGTATTAGTCTCTTCATATTACTCCTTGCGTTGGTTCTAATAGGTTTAACAAAACGAAAATGTTAAAATTTTGAAAGATTTTATAAAGTTTTGAAGAGATCTTTGTGTCGTGTCGGACTAGGGGTTTACCCAAGCGGGGTTTATCCCTACACCGCCTGACAATACACAATAGAAACAGGTCACGAATCTTTAATAGGTTTGACAGACCGTAAATAACACCTGCAATATACAAGCGGTTATGCGGAGAGCCTAAAAGCCCCACAAAACATCTTTGTACACTGCATGCAAGCCTGAATATTTTGAAAAGCCGAAATCTGAAAAATGTAAATTCTGTAGCCACGGTGTCAAAACGTCCGGGCAAAACGTAAGGCGAGTAGACGCGTAGACGAGTCAGGCCCGGTAATGGCCCTAAGGGAAACCCCCATTTTCACAAAATTAATTATATTGAAAAGTGAAATAATTAATGATCGGGAAAACTCCCGGTCCGGGTCAGAGTGATAAGTATAAAAGAAGCAACATTTGCCGTTGCCGCTTGTAGTCGTCAGTCGGGTTGTACAGGGACTCGGTGAACAGGTTTCGGCGTTGCTGCAGTTGGTGAGTTACAGTTCCTTTAGCTTAGGATCCATGTCAGTCATCCGACAAGTCAGTGTAAAATTTACGTTTTTCGTAACATATGACTGTCACAGCTGAAGTACGGCGGTTATCGTATGCTACAGTCTACTCAGATTCTATAGCTACGCCGAAAATAATTTTATTATTGCTTATTTTCCGTTTTTAATTCACTGCCCAACGAATTCATTGCTCTCAGAGGTCCTCAGAGTGTCTGGGCAGTTCCGCAACACGAAAGACATGAAATGGCGCGCGCGGGAGAATTGAAACAATTAACGGTCTACATGGCAGTACAGTGTGCTCAAATTTTGGCTATTTTATAAGAATTCGAATAATTCACAATTTGGTTGTTTTAGTGGCACTGACAGAGTGCTATTTGGAATACAGATGAAATTTGAGTTCAGACTAGAACAGTCCCGGCAACAAAATAGACGATTTTGAGGGTTCCTATCGAAATGGTCGATGCTCATTATAAAATATAATGCACACAGTCAGTATAAACACCGTTGGGTAGCCAGCTGTCACTCAACAAACGCACTATTAAAAATAATAATAATAATTTTATGAAATATCGCTATTTATGAAGCCACGCTACTAAAATCAAGCTACTGAGTCGTCCTTTAATAACAGTAAAAACAAAAATAACGTGTAGAAAATAAATAGCAATTTTCGGGAAGGACAAATTAAAAAAATACATGAAAAACACGGGGTCCTCGTGGATAAAATATTCGAAAATATCATGAGCGTGACCAATAATTAACGGACCAACCAGCATTTCCAGTTGTAAATAAAGCGTTAACCTGGGGAGCAATGAACTTCGGCTTGGAACAGAACTTGGCGGAGAGCTGAAAGCACTGCAAGGATTAATGTCACAACATGACATTATAATCATGCAGCTTAAAACACAACCGGGGGGGGGGGGGGGGGGGGGTACTCCCTGAAATTTTTGGTGGGGGTGTGTGGCGCGCTTCTTTAAACCCTTACCCTATTTCAGACCAAAATATGTTATTTTCATACCCTATTTCAGACCTGACCCAAAAATCGATACCCTGACCTATCCCAGGAATGGGTTTCGTAATAGACCAATTCCGATATATTAATATTCTAACTTGGCTCCGAGGCTTAGGGGAATAAAACAAAAGAAATCGACAATAAATCACATCGAGGTTGAGGGATGAATAAATAATTTCTTTTGTCTTATTCCCCTAAGCCTCGGAGCCAAGTTAGAATATTAATATATCGAAATTGGTCTATTCGTTTGCGTAAACATTTGAGAAGGACTTCAAATTCCCCGATGTTAATGGCAAAAAATAGTTTCGTCTAAAAGCCAAATCAAATTCCAGGCCAGAGTACACAAAACATACCCTAATTCAGACCAAAATGGTCAAAATCTATACCCTATTTCAGACCAAAATGGCTAAAAAACCATACCCTTTGGCGCCGCACATACCTATATAGGGCATATATAGCTTTTATAAGAGAGTACCTCCCCCCCCCGGGGAAACACAACTAAAGCTTACTTTATAAAACACTTTAGGTCACATCTACATTGCACTGCACTTTTTATACTTGAAACTGTAGTAGATATATGCAATAGGAATATAGGAATAACATTTTTTCATACCCACTGCATGGCAATGATATGTATAACGAAACTGACAGTTTAATTATGTGCTTGTTTGTCAGATATCCATCGATCATGCCTGGTTATACGTGTGCTATTTGCGAAAATGGCATGAAGTCGTTTGATCCTAAATACCTCTGCACGTCCTGCAGAAAAGTATTGAGGGATCCGGTCCAGACCAGCTGCGGACATCGTTATTGCAAGTCTTGTATAGAACCTTTACTAAGGTATTTATGTAGACTGCAAAACAGTCTCTCTTTTTCTCGAGATATTGTGCGCGACGCGCGAATTGAGAGGCGCGTCTCTCCCCAATCCCACTCGTAATTTCACGCTCGTTCCAGATCCTTCGGCCGCGTTCAGCCCGACACTCTCGCGCGAAAATACGGACTGTTTTGCAGTCTAGTATTTATGGTAAATTGGTTGCCCCCCAACACACACACACCCTACCCCCTGGGTTGAGCGGACCGGTGCACGAGCAGATTGTCGAAATCCTTAATAATTTGACCGTGATAGTTTATAAGTGCGTTGGTGGATTTGACTGTTCAATCGTGTTGAGTGTTCTTCAGCAAAACAGACACATCCTATACAGTGATACCGGTTAAATGATGGGACAACTTGGCAAATGGGGCCTTTCCCAGATCCGCCATTGAGTACCGGTCACGGAAGTTGTACGGCAGTACTACTAGTATAGAGTGAACGAAGAAGATACCTAATTTCCTAGCAAAATTAAAAGAAACGTTTAGATAACGATTTCCCAATGTGCGCGCTTCAAGTTAATATTTTTCTTCTGTTTTAGTGTGTCTTCTTCTATCAAGTGTTTGGCGGACAGTGAAGAAATCAACAAGGAAAAGGTAGGGCTGACTGCTTCACCATTATAACATGTTAACACAGACCACATCGACCACTTCTGAGATCCTCTGAAGAAAACATCAGGAAAACAATATATTTTTGTTTGCATTTTCACAACATTTACTCTGCTCCTTGATTGCAAAAAGCTGTCTTATTTGATGTCATCCTGTTAAATAATCCATACAGTGAGCGAGGTTCGACTGCATTACCTTTGAGACACTCCTCCATGTAACCTATACTCTCTTGCGTCATGCATGGAAATGTCACACTGGACAGTTTTAACTGATTATTATTTTTGATATGACAACCAACATTTATATACATTGATTAATTGTTTTTATCCATTATTATATATTAGATGTTCGAAGACAAGTTTGCACGACGCGAGATTCTGTCGTTACCAGTCCAGTGTACAAACCACTGCGACGGCTGTAATTGGAGAGGGGAACTGGGACAGTTAGAGGTATGTCATGCTCAGTTATTAAAAATTCCTCTTGATACATGATCATATTTGGCAAGGACCTATGAAGAGTTTTAGAAAATAGCTCCGTTTCTCGCGCTCAACCTTTTTATATCTTCAGGACTATGGACTGTATAAAAGGAGACTCTCATGATTCTGTTTAAAATCCATGAATCTGATCGGTTCTCTCAGTTTTCTCATCGTTTACTTTTCGAATTTTAGACCACAATCATGCACGCGCGCGTTTTTGACTTGAAAAGAGCAAAATTATTTAGATCAGTATGATCTGTTTTGTCCTCTGCATGATGAACCTTTTAATAAAAAAAAACCTTTTCAATCAGTACGATCTTACAAAATTAAATCCACTGGGGGTATGGGTGGGGGAAGAGAAAGCCTGGAAATCCCAGTGCTAAGTATTTATTATAATAACTTCTTTAATTTCAGGAGCACGAGTCACAGTGTCCGTATGCGAAGGTTCAGTGCATGCATCCCAGTTGCGGAGTCCTGGTGCTGAGAGATGACTTATCACGGCACCTTGTAGAAGAGTGCAGTTTTAGAGAGCAACAGTGTCAGTATTGCGACATGACGATAACCGTTGACAAGATTAAGGTATATAGCCTTTAAGCTTTCCGTGAATAATATATTTTTATAAAAAAAGAGGTAAAAACTACGTCATTGTGATTTCTTCAGTTTCATGGAATTGTAGAACAGATACAGTGATTTTATATGATTTTCAAACAAAACAATAAATTACATGAAAATAACATACTAATGGACACCACCAACAACGAACACAGCAGCAGTAGCAGTAGCAACTAGCAGTAGCAGCAGCAGCAGCAGCAGCAGCAACAGCAACAGCAGCAGTTTTTTTTTTTTTTGGTTACTGATTTGGTTTGTTCCCAAACAACTTACATGGCTTGAACAGTGAGCTGAACCTGGGTAGGGGCCGAGTCACATGTCTTGGAACAGTAGCAAGACTAGATAGGAATAGGAGCAAATAACAATTATCAATTATTCATTTAAAATGCTCATAGCTAACTTCAAGTGCGCAGCTGTTTTGTTGTTGTTGTTTTTTTAAATAACCTTTAGTTGTTGTTGTTTTCTTTCTGTAGCAACACCAAGAGAATGAATGCCAGGAATACGACATTGATTGTCCAGAGTGCTTAACTATAAAACTCCCACGAAAGCAGGTAAAGTAGCAACAACGCACTCGTATGTGCTGTTACCTGATGGCAATCAATACCTTTAGAGCGGTTTTCAATTGAGTGTCGTAAAATTACAACCAAAGCAATTACAATGGCAGTCACAACAAACGTAAACAAAATGATGAACCAATGAGAACTCAAAGCAAATACGCATTAACCGACGCCAAGCGCGGGAAAACGCGTGTGACCAAGTCGTGATTGGTTTTGGTTTTGCATGAGACTGATTGGTTAAGTAGGTGGTGCGAGTTTTTTAAACCAATCACAGAGCGTAGTAAAGCAAAACCAAAGCAATTCCGGATTACTTTCAAAACTGATTTAAAACCGCTCTGTGTCATAGATTCGATTTCGGTACGTTGGAAGAACTCGGAATTATTTTTCAAGTAGCTTGTGTCAATGACTGAATATCTTTCTCATATGGAATGATTGTGTTTTGACCACAGCTTTTCAAGTCACCTAGATCCTGTTAATGGAGACTGTGAAGCTACTGAGGCGCCGTGTCCTTTTCATGAACTAGGATGCGCATATGGAAAGGTGAGTTAGTTGAAGAACCTACGTCAAGGATGGCGCATTTGCAATCCGTCTCAATCAACAACAACAACAACAACAACAACAACAACAACAACAAACTTTATTTTACCCCACAGGCTACTAAAAGTATTTATAACAATCGAACAGAAAAAAATAATAGGGGTACTGGCTACTGCCTTAGTCTTAGCCATCCTTGTTCCAGTTTGGTTTATTATTACCTCTTTGGTGCTATCTATCTTAGTAAACTGCTATTTTATGGTTTCCTTCGATTTGAAGATGATGTTATACCTGAAAAAAAAATGACTAATCTCGATATCGTGACCTATAGCTCCTTTAAAACAGAAAAAACTATTAAAGCATATGGGGCGACGGGCTTCTGCCTGTGTCAAGCAGTGTTGGAAGTCGTCAGTTGTAAAGAGCATTTTCGCAATAAACCTTGGCGGTAAAAAAGTGAAGGGCGATCAGTGATGCTAATAAGGGATTTAAAAAGCAAAGTTGTTATTTCTGTTATTTACTGCTAATTCGCGGTTACAGCTCCATCGGTTCCGGGATTCAAGCAATTTACGGAATATAATTTCATTTGTCCATGTGAATATATGTGTCAGATGAGATATGATGACAATCCACTAATAGTTTCTAATGTATTTTTTTTCAGACAATGAAACGAAAGGAAAACAGAGACCACCAGGATAAACAAACGACCGATCATTTGAACCGTCTTCTCTTATTCGTCCAACAACTATCAAACTTCTTTTATTCCAAACTTGATGACGATGAAACCTCCGAGAAGTCCAAGGTCATTACCAACATGGATAAAACCATTAAAAGTTTACTTGACAAGGTAGATGCTATACTCAATGAAAATTCTAACGTTACTTCAATGCTGCAAGGGCATGGCACGCGCATTAGCAATCTGGAACAGAGCATCAAACGTTTTTTAATGGATGACGTAGTACCTGACAGTGCTCCCTTAAATTCCTCGCTGCATCGTTCTTCGCAAGCTGAGACGAACAGAATTTTACAAGGCTGGACAATCTGGACGCTAAGACAGCTAATCATGAAGTTCTTTAGTTGAATTGAACTCAACGATGCAAGATCAGGACAGGGATGTAAAAAGGTTGGAAACACAGCTTAAAATTGCTAATGACGAGATAAGAAAACTTCAAAGACGAACGGAGTATTTAGAACATACCTTAAGTGCTAGAGACTTTGCTACAGCCGAGCTGGAAGAATATGTTAGGCAGCAACAGTTATCAAGTCATGATGGTGTTCTTATATGGAAGATCACTGATTGCGCCCGGCGAAGAAATGAGGCATTAACAGGCCAGCAGGCGTCTATTATAGTCCATGTTTCTATACCAGTCGTCACGGCTACAAGATGTGCGCGCGCGTCTATCTAAACGGAGATGGAATAGGCAAGGGAACGCACATTTCAGTGTTTTTCGTTGTCATGCGCGGCCAATATGACGCGTTACTCCGCTGGCCATTCAGGCAAAAGATCACAGTTATGTTAATGGATCAGGATAACGTGGAACACGTGATCGATTCCTTCAGACCTGATCCAACCAGCTCTTCCTTCCAGAGGCCAATAAGAGAAAACCAACATTGCCAGTGGATGTCCCACCTTCTGTTCCTTATCGGAGCTAAACAACCACGCCTACGTAAAGGACGATACCATGTTTATTAAAATGATAGTGGATACCTCAGATATATAGATTTTCAAGTGAGTTGTAAGTTGTTAACTTGAACATTCTGCAAAAAGCTTGTACAAATGCAGTTCGCGCATCGGTATGTTGTGATATTTACTGCCTGCGAGACTGAATGTTAACCAAAATTAGCATGCGCTAACTACAGCGATATTTGACCCAGCACATACAGCCGCATTGGCTTTATTCATGTATGCTGCCTTTTGAATTCCACATTACCTCTTTCATTTTGTTGCTTCCGTACCGCTATCATAGATATTAATATTGTTAACCCTCGCATAGAATACCAAAAGGTTGCCTAAACGCGCCTGTGGGTAGTTGTAAAAACGACGATGTGTACATAGGTCTACATACAGTAATTTTAAATAATTTTCAAACTTTGATGTAAATAATTTATAGATATAAATATTCATTTCTCGTTATTGTACATAAAAGCGTAGTTTTCAATGATAAATGGTACGCTTTGCATGTAATACTGAACTATTACAATTGTATACAACAAACATTGTGCGCGTATTTCTTACCTTTGTCCGGTCATACTGTTTCTTCTCTCATCCAAAATTATCAGGTTATCCATTTATACTGGAAATTTCTTCCTCTTTTTTTCTGCTACACCTGATATGATTACTCAGGTCATGGAAAATGTTGGTAGATTTTCATCAGACAAAATAATGAAAACGAAAATAGGACACCTTTTGTTTTCGATCCCGTTGAAGTTAAAAACCTTAAATTGGAGTAAAGGACTCCTATAATGACAACTGATAATTATTTTTTATCACATTTATTATTATTAAATGGCTGAAACCTTATTTTACACTATAAATACAATTGTTTTTACCCCTATCCAGACCTGGCAGGGAGATGGGGCAATTCGATGCCAATATAACAATAAAGCCCCGTCTGAATAGGGTTAAACATTTTTTAAAGACCAAACCAATTTGAAGGAAAGTTGGTATCTTAATATTAATATAATACCCGAATTTTTCTGTAGAAATCCGAAGAAAATAACATTATTGTAAACGAGTCCACCACTTGAGTGACAACACATGTCTGGACGGAACTGGCTCTTTCAGTCGTGTCATCCGGCTCGGCGAGCTTGACAAGCAGACTCTGAATCAAGAGCGTAAATGTTAATACTTTTTTTAAAGAAAGTATGCTCTCGCTGCCTACAGTGTCCAACGCATGAAGATTTAGCAGAGCTGCCTTTGATGATCCGTTTTTGTTTTACTGACCAATCTCGCTACCTGGAACCCGGCGGCCTTGACTTGTTCGGCGTGACTCATTACCGTATCATCTGGCTCAGAGGTAGTTACCGTCCGTAATGTACTCTTTGCATGTCTCTTCAGCCACGCTTACAATTCGTATTGTATCCAGACGGTTGCAGACAGAAAATCTGTCATTGAAAAGTAAAATAATTAATTACTACGAATAATTTCACTAGCACCTTGACGAAACATTAAACAAACAAATTAGGGTAGCTTAAAAACCCCGAAATTAGAAATGAAAGCGACGGTTTACATGCAAATAACTCAACTATAAACCGACCGAATGCAATGGTCAAACTACACATCTCCGCAGTTTGGCCTGAACCTTACGCATGCGCACAGCCAAATTACCCGTGGAATTTGTGTAGTGTGACCATTGCATTCAGTTGGTTTATTTTAACTCAACTATGCTTGCTATAGCTTGTCTTCCTCTCTTTTATCCTCACCTTGAATCCATTGATCAACATCACCACCACCACCACCGCCGCCGCCACCGCCGCCGCCACCACCACCCGCCATCACCACCATCACCACCATCACCACCACCATCCTCACCATCACCACCACCATCACCACCATCACCACCATCACCACCACCACCACTACCACCACCGCCACCGTCACCACCACCACCAGCAGCAGCAGCACCACCACCATCACCATCACCACCGCCATCACCGCCATCACCACCACCACCACCACCACCACCACCGCCACCGCCACCGCCACCGCCACCACCACCACCAGCAGCACCACCACCACCACCACCATCACCACCACCGCCACCGCCATCATCGTCGTCATCATCATCATCATCATCATCATCATCGCTGTCAACATTTTCACCATCGTGACCATCATCACCGTCATCGTCATCATTATCTGCATCTTTATCAGTGTTGCTGTCCTTGTCATCTTCAATTTTCATTCTCGTCGTTATTGACGCTATGGTTGTCATTGTTAAAGCCATCATGATCGTAATCAGTTTCATTATTATCATAATTATCTCCGTCATTGTCTAATTCTGTTTCTTCTGCCATTCTTCTCGATGTACTTTTATCAGGATTAAATACCTACCACGATCAAAATAGAAGTCATTAATTGGTTATTCCAACGTTATTTTTTGCCGTCTTTGTGTCACGTTTTGAGGTAATTACTCTTATTTTAAATCCATCAATGATTAGAGGCCGACTAAAAAGAATGTGACTGCGAGATAGAAATGAGAGAAAAATGAATAAAACAACTTGCTTGCATTTTAATTTATGTGTTGTTTTGTATTCAGATGATGTTTCCTTTATCTCAATTAATGTTACACGGCAAGATGTTATCAGTGCTTCGGTTTCCACTGCATGAATCAAAACTCCTCATGACATTCTATAACTGCAACAAAAATAAGTTACAAATCGCTATTTTTAAAGAAGAAAACAAATATGTGTTCCGCTCCTATAGACCGAATGCAAAAATGGCTGCCAATTTAAAATTCTTTTGTACGCATTTAAATTAGCCTGACTAACCTCGTTCTAGGGTTAAAAATTCTTTTGAATTATCAACTCAAAAACGAGGTTAGTGAGGCTAATTTAAATGCATACAAAATAATTTTAAATTGGCAGCCATTTTTGCATTCGGTCTATTGTATTCAACACGTGGCAGTATTCGCCCACGAGAGACTAGTTAACGAATCAAATATACAATGAAAGGCTTTATTGATTACATTGCTGCATGTGATTACATCGTTGGTTACATTTCAAACTTGAAGAATAAACTGCTGTTGGACTTGTCCTTGTCCGTAAGAAGAGATCCATAGTGGTAGATCCCCTGGTACCAAGTGACGATCAATTAAGTTAAACTATAGCCAAGTGGTGCTTTCCAGAATCATTTCCCTCGTGTTTTAGAGTGTTCCCCCGGCTAGTATTCCTAAGTGTCCGTAGACCCGAAAAACCTATCGTCACAGTTTATAACTTACAGTAATTTATGGCATTAATATGCACGGAAGTTGATGACATCGATGCTTACTCCTTTGTTAATCCAGCTTTTAACCAGATATATTAGCTACTATTATGTAAAAACCGACCAAATAAAAATCATGATCTCGCACAATGGAGGTACATGTAGTAATATATCAAACACGAGAGACAGTGTTTCATCAGGATATCCAAACACCGAGAATGGAGTTGAAAATACGACGCGCAGCGGAGTATTTTTGACGAAATTCGAGGTGTTTGGATAGCCGATGAAACACTGTCTCGAGTGTTTGATATATCTTCTCAATCGAAACAAAAAACTAAGGAGTAAACGGAGAAATAAAATCGTAAAAATCTATGCTAATTAAGACCGGGTTTTCCAAAACCTCCGACACATAGTGCGGCAAAGCTGAAGAAATAGAATTCGCTATCCTTTTGCATACTGGTAGTCCATAGTAAGAGTACAAACGCTATGTAGTTTTTTTCTTGAAATATTTCTATATTTCCGAGAAAAACCGAATTTTCGATGTCACCTCCAGACTCGATTCAGCGAGTCCAAACTGGGTTGAAAATCGACCATTTTCACTCGGCGCTCCTGACGAAACTACCCACCCTATAGAAAATTTAATACCCACCAACGTATTGCATGACTTTTCATTGTCTAGAGGACACAATTTCAGAAGTATAGGATTTTTCTAATTATTGAACGGTACACAAAACCAGAGTATTCTCCAATGTTATGATAGTCAGTTGGTCAAAAGAATTGCCATTTTAACCATGTGCCATATCTCAGAATCCCATAAATTAAGGATTTAAACTGTGGAAAGAAAGATCTTCCAATATATATAAAGTTTAGTTTGGGCAAATGATTTCCCACTTCTCAAAAAATTCTCCAAAATAGTACACAGAAGGCGTGAAATCACGCCAGTTGTCGAATGCGTGACCAAACGTAAACTACCGTACGTGTGAATAAAATTACTTCAATTCGAAATACCAGCATTACCTAAGTATTAAACGACGTAAATATGCTCACCTTTGCTCGGTTGTAATACTGATTGTTTCAGAATGTTTCTTTCCTGACATTTGTTCAATGGCGTTCCTTGAGGTTTGAGTGACGAGTACGCATCCGAATTTGAAGATGAACGCAAAACGGCTCAATAGTATACTATCAACTTCCTGTGTACATGTATATTTGTGCTACTCAGGTTTTTTCAATAGAATTGTTTAGCCAGCTGTTTTTTCCCACGGAAAATATATATGAATCACCCGATCGACGTGGAGTTCATTCAGATGATGGGTTGAACTATTGGCGAAAACATGGAAGTTTCTTGTTCTTTTAAGTCAATAGTTGGCAGCCCTTGTTCACTTGATCGACGAGACAAAAATAGATTAATTGAAGTTCCTTTACTGTCCTGCGATAAAGATATAGAGAGCCATAAGTCTGTTTGGTCTTTTGCTGGTGTAGAAAGCGAGAAGGAACTTATTTTTGCTCGAGCAGGTATTTTCACCGCGCAGCCAAAGGATGTTACAAGCAGTCTAACTATTTGTCCTTTTCAGAGTATATAACATAGAAAAGCGTGTTTTATCGTTTCGCGCGCGTAAATCTATATTTTAAAGCACATAAAGAAGCCAAAAACCATGTATTATACTGTCATAAAACAGTCGCCTGCGGCTCGTGTTTTCTAAACTTCTCTCGTGTTCTCAAATTCCCGTCGTGTTTTATGACAGTATAATACATGGTTTTGGCTTCTTTATTTGTTAATTATGGGAGGATATTACTTTATATTACTCGATTTTCGCGGTAGGGTGAGAGGTGCGACACGTGTTTCCTGCCCCCACCCACGTACAAAAAATGTGGTCACGCATGCATTCAGTCAATATGCAAATTACGCATCTTTTAAACAAGCTCGAAACGAGTAACGACATGGAGAACTTTCAAACCTTCAAACCGGATACTCGAAGCCGGAGGTGGCTTGTGGCTGTGGTTTTAGCGGTTCTAGATATCGAAGAACACAAGCAGCACAAATTGAATATACACATATGATATGTAGAGGAAATTCGTTGTGTTGATCCGATGGTGCGTATGTGTCGTATGCCCGGGTCAGAACGCCATTGGAAAATTGTCAAGAAAAAGAACATTCTACAACGGTCAGGATATCATAATCGAGCAAAGGTGAGCATATGTACGTTGTTTAATACTTAGGTAATGCTGGTATTTCGAATTGAAGTAATTTTTATTCACACGTACGGTAGTTTACGTTTGGTCACGCATTCGACAACTGGCGTGATTTCACGCCTTCTGTGTACTATTTTGAATAATTTTTTGAGAAGTGCGAAATCATTTGCCCAAACTAAACTTTATATATATTGGAAGATCTTTCTTTCCACAGTTTAAATCCTTAATTTTATGGGATTTATGAGATATGGCACATGGTTAAAATGGCAATTATTTTGATCAACTGACTATCATAACATTGGAGGATACTCTGGTTTTGTGTACCGTTCAATAATTAGAAAAATCCTATACTTCTGAAATTGTGTTCTCTAGACAATGAAAAGTCATGCAATACGTTGGTAGTATTAAATTTGATATAGGGTCGATAGTTTCGTCAGGAGCGCCGAGTGAAAATGGTCGATTTTCAACCCAGTTTGGACTCGCTGAATCGAGTCTGGAGGCGAAATCGAAAATTTCGTTTTTCTCGGAAATACAAAAAAGATTTCAAGAAAAAAACTACATAGCGTTTGTGTTCTTACTAAGGACTACCTATATGCAAAAATGATAGCGAATTTGAGTTTTTAAGCTTTGCCGCGGAAATTCGATTTTGTCTGATAATTGTGGAAATCTTCTCTTAATGAGTTTGAGAATACGTAGTCAACGTGATCAATCAAATGAAAGAAAAGGAGCGTGTAATTATGTTGTAAAAACTGGTGCAAGGTTCCAACGTATTTATAGCCTTGAACTGAGCCGCGTGGAAAAGTAAATAATTTTCTCTGACAACAGTTTACCTCGTGGAACTTTTGTGAGTTTGGATCATAATAAACGTTGCGCTTCCTCAAATTAAGCGCGATTCTTGGCTCAGAAGATTACACTACACAAGCCTTAGATCAGTACTGAAAAATAGCTGTACCGGCATAATTTTCGTAATATAAGATAACTGACGAACATGAATGACGACTGAACTACTTGTAAGAGTTGAGACCCTGGCTAAAAACTTAAAAGGAAGATTTCAGCAATACGTTTGTAAATTTCAGCAATACGTTTGTAAATAACTTACAAATACTAAAAGCTTTTCTTCCCTGTCTTCAGCTAGCTATAGTATCACCTTTAATCGTCAGCTTTGCATGGATGTCGGTTCAAGTAGTTCGCGGAGGAAATGAAATACACTATGACGCATTAACACATGATTGTACAGAGAATGCGAGATATTAAGTTCAGACATTTTTAGACTTACGGATTGTCGTAGAATGACAGGAGGAGAGCGGTGTAATAACTCAATGCTGTACAAATGTACTTTTAATCATGTCGCTCGCTCGAAGTACACGAGCTCTGAAAACTCGTATGCCCATATAAGGTATGACATCCCCCTCTTTTCGTTAGGAGGCAAGATCCTTTGTAACTCGACATATACATATAAATCAGAAGTAAGAACTGATAAAATAAACAGACAGTTCAATGTAAACAGTTATCTCATGCTGAGATTGGTCACTATGCTTGTCTCAGTGTTCATGCTGCATTCACTCCGTAAACTTGGTTGGGACTTGTGTAATACGTCCTGCTCTAGTAATCTGACTCTTTGGCTGGTACGAGACTTTCCCCTCCTTTACAACAACAACATGAGATGGGGGACTTGGCTGCGCCGCTGGGTTGTATGGTTGTTGCGTCAGAACAGGTGAAGGTGGTGCTGGTGTGCTCGAGATTGGATTGGTCTTCACTGGCGTAGGGGGTGTGGCAACGTGAGGTGCAGGCAACAAATCTGGAGGTACTGGAGATGCAGGCAGCAAATCAAGAGGTACAGGCATTGGATCACTAACAGCCGTAGGTGTTGTGTCACTTTTGCTCCTTGGCCTCAAATGCTCCCTTGTCCTTTGGTAGATCTTGCCTCGAATGTCTACTAAGTAGGTTCTGGGACTCTGGATAGGCTGAGGTCTGTTTAGTACGACCGCTGGCTCCCATATGTTCTTTAGAGAGTTTCGTACAAACACCGGTTCCATATTGTTCAGGATCCTTTTATCACCTCCAACGTGTCTGTCGTAAAACTCAGCTTGTTTGATTTGGCGCTGCTGGTTTGCTTCCAAGTGGGTGTCATTCTTCGGATGTTTAGACTTCAGGATACTTCTGGCACTCGGTAGCATGGTCTGGGTTTACGCCCAAACAGTAATTCATAGGGCGAAGGCATCTGATTGTCCAGCGGAGTGGTACGGTACATCCATAAAGCTGTGTAAGGACATTCTTTGCTTTCCAGTGCTTTTGTCAACAAAGACTTGCAGGTTCCGATTGTTCTTTCGGCTAAGCTGTTTGCTTGGTGGTGGTACGGAGAACTGAAAGATAGTGTAATTCCACTTTGTTCGCATTTTGCCTTGAACTTCTCGCTGACATATTGTGATCCGGAATCAGAGATGATCGTAGTCGGTAAGCCATATTCGGCGAAGACACTTGTGAAGTGGTTGCATATGGTATTGGCTGTTATGTCACTTAAAAGCCTGATCACAGGGAACCTGGAATAGTAATCAACAATCATCAGATACTTCTTTCCGTTAAACTCGAATATGTCTGTTCCCAGTTTTTCCCATGGCCGAGTTGGAAGATCGGGTTGTATTATTGGCAGCTTTGGTTGGGCTGGTAGGTGTTTATTGCATAAACCGCAATCCTTCACCGTCTGTCTGATCTCGTTGCAGATCCCTGGCCAAAACACAGACTCTTTGGCTAGTAGGATACACTTGCTTTCGCCCATGTGACCCACGTGGATGGTCTGTAGGACTTGGTTCTGCATGGATTTAGGTATGACTATCCTGTTACCCTTAAGCACTAAGCCATCTTCTAGTACAAGATCACACCTGAAGTTCCAGTATTCCCAGAGTTCTTGTGGGCATTGTTTTCTGTAGGGTGGCCATCCATTGTAAATGACATCCTTCAGCAGGTTCATGGTAGGGTCTTGGGCGGTAGAAGATCTCACTGCTGTTAGATCAATGGGGCATGAAACAAAGTGAATGTTGCTCTCGGGTAAGAGGTCATCACGTTCTGAGGTTTCAATCGTGTGTACACCTTTCTTAAAGCACACGCGTGACAAGGCGTCGGCGACTGGGATTGACTTTCCTTGTTTGTATTGGACTTGGACGTTGAACCGTAGGCATCTGAGTAGCATTCTTTGTAATCGAGCCGGGGCTTCTGCTATGTTTTTCTTAAAAATCTGCTCCAGGGGAGAGTGGTCGGTTTCAACTACTGCATGTCTGCCCAGTAAGTAGTATTCAAACTTCTCTAGACCATACATGACTCCCAAACATTCACGCTCAATGTTTGAGTACCTGGATTCAGCGCTGGTAAGCGATCGGGAAGTCATAGCAACAATGTTCTCATTGCCTTGAGAGTCTATCTGTCTGAGCCAGGCTCCCACGCCCATTTGGCTTGCATCACACTGTAGGATCGTTGGTGTAGTTGGGTCAGGGTCATAGTACGAAATGATTTTGACTGAGCAAAGTTCTTCCTTTATCTTGTCCAATGCTTCTTGATGATGGGATTCCCATGTGAAATGAGAATGTTTCTTTGTCAGTTCCCTCAAAGGTGACGTCATCTCGGCTAACTTTCACCGAGTATCGATTGAGGTAAAGTCACCATTCCTAGAATGGTTTGGAGCTCTTTGACATCAGATGGGGTCTTGATGTTGCGCATTGCTTCAAGTTTATTCGCAGCTGGCTGGATTCCTTTCTCTGTTAGCGTGTGGCCGAAGAAATCAACTTGCGGTTTCTTGAATTGCAGCTTCTCAGAGTTCAAGCTGACATTGTGTTGTCGAGTGGCATGGAGCATTTTAACGAAAGCCTGGTCATGTTCTTGTTCAGTTGAACCACATATCACAATATCATCAGCTATTCCTGTTACGTTAGGAATGTTCTTGTAGACATCATCAAGTTTGCGCTGGAAGATGTCCTGAGATAGAACGACTCCAAATGGTAATCTCTTGAACCTGTACCTCCCAAACGGGGTGTTGAATGTACACAGCCGGCTGGATTCGTCGTCCAGTTCGACATGCCAATAACCTTTCTTTGTGTCAACAACTGAGAAATACTTCTTTCCATGCAGCGATGGTAGGAGCTCATCAATGGTTCTGCTGTAGTAGTGTTCGCGACGTATGTTCTTGTTTAGGTCTTTGGGGTCAAGGCAAAGTCTCACTTTCCTTTCTCCACCTGGAGTGTCCTTGATGTTACACACAATGGAGTTGACCCAGTCGGTTGGTTCTTTTACTTCTGTGATGACGTCATCGGCGATCATCTTGTCAAGTTCAGCCTTATACAGAGGTAGTATATGCACCGGGACAGTACGTGGGGCATGAACAACAGGGACAGCATTGTCAGTCAATTGGATGTGGTATTTCTCTCCTGGGAAGCGGCCTAGCTTATCAAAGCAGTCCTGGTATTCCTCCAGTATGGTTGATTTTGATAACTTGCCTTGTTGCGCAGCTGTTTCAACCTTGGAGGTGTGCTCAGACAGGTCCTTGGTCGTAGGCGTAGCCGTAAATTCATCGATGTTTGCTGTGATAATTCCAAGTTCCTGGGATTGGCTGCAACCAAGCATGGATGGGCTGCCTGGTGCGTCTACGATGTTGAACTTGGTATGAATGGTTTTGCCTTTGAAGGAAATGTCTAGGAAGGCTAACCCAATGTTGTCAATTTTGGCGCCTCCATAGCCCCTTAGAATATTATTGCAAGGCAGGATCTTGATAGGGAATGGGAAGTCTTCAAGATCTGTTGTAGTGATTACACAGGCATCTGCTCCTGTATCCACCTTCAGCTTGATGTCGTGGAGCTCATTGATCTTGACTGTGGCATAGATTCTGTCTCGGTGGCTGTTTATGTCATGCAATGAAATTTCGCAAGGCTCACAGTCCTCGGTTGAGGTAACTGTTCCTAGGAACACGTTGATGGGTTCGGTGTCACTCGCGCCTTCTTCATCATAGTTAAGGGCATCGTAAGGATCTTCGAAATAGTCTTCGTCCTCCAGATGGATATCTTGGCCCTGGTATTCAGGACTGTCTACTACTTCGTGGAGTTTCTGTAGCCGTTTTTTCATGCATACCCTCGCGTAATGGCCGGTTTTGCCACAGTATTTACACTTCGAAATCTTGGCGGGGCAATGCGCAGATTTTTCATGGCTGTTTCCGCATCTAAAACAACCTTTTGACTTGAATTGAAATCGACGGGGTTTACCTTTGAACGGTTGATTCGAGTTGGCAGATTCTTGTCCGTGTTGAACTGTATGGAGATCGGCCGGCTTGTCTTCACCTTGAGTAATGATCTTCATTTGGGCCTTGGTACTCTCGTCAACTTTGGCCAAGTCGTAAACTTGCCTGAATGTCAGAGTGTTCCCTAGCGCTATCGCATCTTTGCGCACTTTGTTTGATTCGACGCCAAACACGAGTGTGTCTCTGAGTGTGCTTTCTTTGACAGCCGCGTCGTATCCTCCATCATCTATTAGCAGACGTGCTTCAGTTACAAATTCCTCAAACGGCTTATCTCCCTGTTTGAGACATCTGAGTTGGTATCTAGCTAGGATCTGATTGCTTTGTGGCTTTGTGTACGCTTCTAACGTTGCCAGAACCGGGACGATCTTGAGATTATCGCCATCGTTGGCCCATGTGGTCGTGTTGTAAATTTCGAGGCCTTTATCGCCTACCCACAGCAGCAGCAATCTGACTTTCTTTGCTTCTTCGACTTTGTCAAGTGGCCCAGCGAAGACTAGTTCGCATTTTTGCTTGAACAGTTTGAATCTCTTGTGTACATCTCCTGGACTGGTCCAGTCTATGGAAGGAGGTTTGAATCTGTCGGCCATGTTGTGCTTTTGCGGAACGCGCCGATTGAAGCTCGAAGACTTGAAATATTTGAATATTTGAAAACTTGAATACGGTCTTTCGACTCCTGGAGGATCAGTAATCCCACGCTTCTAACACCATGTCGTAGAATGACAGGAGGAGAGCGGTGTAATAACTCAATGCTGTACAAATGTACTTTTAATCATGTCGCTCGCTCGAAGTACACGAGCTCTGAAAACTCGTATGCCCATATAAGGTATGACACGGATAATTGAAATAAAACTGACTTGTAGTTCAGTCTAACGTATAACATCAAGAGTATTTGACTGAGAAACAGATAGTTTTGATTGTATATAAATGCCGATATATCTTAACGTCACATAATTAACCCTTACGAAGTACAGCAGTACATAACACGCAGTACACGGTACTGTTATCAATGGGATCAGTCCATCCTACTTTGACTCCAACTTGACCGCCTTGACAACGATTCTGACAGAGACACCACTGAGTGGATGATGCAGGGGAGTTTATTTCTACATATCAAAATGTTGCTGTTGTTTTATCACTGTTTTGTTTTAATGTAAAATTGAAAGGATTGGAGTTCGAAATAAATTTATATAATAACTGCACTTACTTTTACAGCTTTATAGCTTCCTGGGATCGCTTTTGCTACGTTTTGCAGCCTGGCTTTGTTTTGCCTGTTTTCTCTCTCGATGAATATGTACGAACCAAGAACCATAATAATAGATCGCTTTACAGATAATCTACCTGTATTTTCCCAGTACAAATCCACAGTGCAATAGCGAGCAGCACATCTTACGCATATTTAACATACTTAATAATACACTCACGCGATGTTCGCGTTCATAATGCATACATTTGTACCGGGGGGAGGACTCCCATGTGAAAGGGGCGGGGATGCTCGTTGTCTCTTTTAGGGGTGTAAATTATGGATTTTGGTTTCACTTAGGATGTTCAGGACGGAACGCCAATAATTTTAGCTATCAAGGTATCGTTTAGGGTTACACGCGAATAAATAACAAAACGTCATCATACTGTGTTTATGGTGGTTTACACCGATCCCGATCAGGCATGAAATCTTCAAAATTTATTCTGACCATCATTCAACAGTCTCATATACCGGACATCGAGCCATGCCCAGCTTGGTCGACGAGCATCCCCACCCCTTTCACATAGGATCCCCCCCCCCCCCCCCCCTCCCGGGGCATGTGTAATACACATGCATGCATTTTGAACGCTAACATAGCCGGTTTAGATACAGCTGTTGTAGGTCAAGTACGCGGGGGAATACGCGTGGGCGGGGGAGTCTCGTGAAAGTATGATTTCATGAAAATCCGTTGTTTCCGTAAAAATTAGGTTTAATTTTTTTAATGTGCAAGTATTTTCTCAAGATAAGAAAACCAGGCCACCTAGCAGATTTCTCATTTACTCTTCTGAATACCGTTGAAGATTCTAGCGACGATTCCAAGATTCAAAATGATTGCGAAATATATTATCAAAATTTGGGACTTGTCCCTATCCCGGCATGCAGTCGGATCTATGGGTTTGCACCAAAATTGACAATGACTGAAATTAATTTAGGTTCGTACTAGGCGAACTTCTAAACTCTGTTAAACTATATTTTTATTGTTCTATGGCCAGTCATTTGGATTTTATATTAGCGCGGAGTGCATTTCGTTTATTTGTTGTGTTATTTATAGGAAGTATTCAGCGTTTCCGCGATGGCGTCATTGCCAAAATTATCGTTGCACGGCTTGAAAACAATATTTAATAATTTATCACGTTGAAGCCCAGAATTTTCTTTCAGTCTTCTTTAATTTCACATGTTTAAATTGCAACAACTGCGAGGATTACATTCACTATCCGCAGTTTATATATGAATTTCATTCATATTCGTCACTTGTCAACGAGTCGATCTGGCGGAGTTTAAACTGGTCATGTGGTTACATAAAAAAAATATTCCCAGTTCATGAGCATTACAAGCAAAACGGATGAAATTTCTACATAAAAATGTCATTAAAAAAATTCAATGTACAGTTTTCATTGAAAGGTCGACCTTGGTCTTTGTGTCAATACTGCCTTTTCAAGTCTAGGCAGTTTTATCCCACTCCATGTGCGACACAAACCCGGTCTTCTCACCCGTACTGCAATTCATCGGGTGTTAGTAATCCGAGTAACGGCGTAACGCGTAACGGCGTAACGGCGTAACGAGAATCGGCGTAACGACAATTTTTTGTCCATTTTTTTTTCCAATCATTTTTTTTATTTTTTAGAATCGGCGTAACGACAATTTTTTAACATTTTTTTTCTATTTTTTAAATTTTCCAATTATTATAAAAGCGTGATGTAGACAAATTGATACTCACGCCAGCAGTGGGCACCTTCAAATAAATACTAATATTTCTTCCCTAAAATTGACACGTCAAAACTGTAGCAACACAAGTGGCTATACAAGTGACACAAGAGGTCACAAGTCAACTACATAGAATTTACAGCCTGTATTACATACCTTAGTACAAGAATACACGAAGCACAAGCTCGGATATTTCTTGGTATTCGCCTCACATCGAATACGACTGGAATTCAGTTGCGTTCACCACACCTTTTGCCTACTTGAGCTCTAAGGACATAGTGTTAGCTTCCGATGTTATCCTGTGTACGTTGAAAATCAACCTCGTTCCCAGGGTCTCTCTTCTTAAGAGAAACCCTGGGAACGAGGTTGGTTGAAAATTAGCCAATTTATCGACAGAAAGCTGAGTCTGCGATATTTTTGGCGCTGATCTCCAGATGGCGGATGGCCTAGGCAGGGTGAGCACAGTCACTGTGCATTCCATTGACCAACATTTGCAGAATATATTTTTCTACAGTATTTATTTGAAGGTGCGTGAGTATCAATTTGTCTACATCACGCTTTTATAATAATTGGAAAATTAAAAAAATTAAAAAAATTGTTAAAAAAATTGTCGTTACGCCGATTCTAAAAAAAGTGTTAAAAAATGATTGAAAAAAAAAATTGGACAAAAAATTGTCGTTACGCCGATTCTCGTTACGCCGTTACGCGTTACGCCGTTACTCGGATTACTAACACCCCAATTCATCCCAGTCCATACATCATACGATAAATACAAATTCAGTTTTTGGCCAAGGACCACCATTGACTGACGAATTACCATCGCACCTCATAAACATAGTACCGACCATTTGTCACCAATTTTATTATATGAAATCAAAATATTTCAATGTCCTTACTGGAGTGATAATAGTGGCAAATTCAATTGTAAACAAAATAAATTCTCAAACTTCTTGAAATTTTATTGAAATACAACCGCTACTAACAGGGTAAAAAAGCATTTCTCATAAAACGTTTTTGAACAATACGCCCTTCTCTCAAATAAGTTAAACTGGTACCGTATGTTCTTCCTATTGCCTCTTGCCCTAATTTATCTGGCATATTTCTGAATCGATTTGTAGTGTTTAGCTAGTAACACGTTAGTTGCGAAAATAACAGCAGCGAAACCGAGAAAACGAGCGTGAACTGACATACCACCAGGCCCCGCCGGGTTGTTCAAAGGGTGG
This sequence comes from Desmophyllum pertusum, assembly GCA_029204205.1. NCBI lineage: Eukaryota > Metazoa > Cnidaria > Anthozoa > Scleractinia > Caryophylliidae > Desmophyllum > Desmophyllum pertusum. Next base: position 235,817 of record MU827779.1, on the reverse strand, counting down.
ACAATGCCGCTACCATGCATATCATCGGATAAATCACTATTCAAAATTTTCTAAAAATTGGTCCAGTTGGTGATTATGTTATGCACATTAGAAAAATGCAATAAAAAATGGGGTCACCGTGCTCGTTTTTGCACAACATGGATAGCCATTATAGTAGCTATACGACCCGCGAGGTTTTCATTAGGAACCCTAGTAATCAGAAAGAGGAACTATAATTTCTAAAAAAAATAATTGCTTGCATTAAAATATTAGAGCAGTTCAACAAAATAGACTTTAATCTTACATTATAAACTATTTTAGTGGTACAGGAATTGTTGCTAATCGGACAAGAGATTCGGTCTGTTCGGTTGATTTTCTTCGCCGAAAACCCGGTTCTTCTAGTATACTATTACATTCTGACGTATCTACGTGTATTAATCGATGTGTAACAAGACATGTTCTCTTATAGTGTACATACCGTCTGTATAAGCTTTGGTGACATTGCCATCAGTCAGGCTGCCTAAGGCCCAGTTCAGACGCCGTACTTCACATGAGCCGAATCGAATTCGATAAATTAAGTTAATGTGAGGTACGGCGCCGTCTGAATCAATTCGGAAAGGCTGAATGAATTCGGATCGGCTCAGCCGTTCTTCCCGCCTGGCTCAGCCGGGAATAACGGCTGTGGACCGGCTTTGATTCAGACGCCGAACTTCACATGAGCCGAAACAAATACATGAATTATTATAATGTATTTTTTCAATATAACAGCAATTTCCCCGGCTATTAATTAATTTAAGTTCGGCTGAATTATTAAGCTCGGCGTCTGAATCAATTCAGCCGGTCTAAATTAATTTGGGTCGACCTAAATTTGAATTCGATTCGGCTCATGTGAAGTACGCCGTCTGAACTGGGCCTAAAACAACTAACGTACAACTCTCCAAACTATTTATTTTCTATAAAGGCTTTGTGTGACTTACTACGTCATTACGTCAGCTGGAAAATGGAAGATCAGAATCTTCTTTACTGACCATTCAGAAGCAAGGAAATTTCCGGTTTTCAATCACATTAGCGTGGTGACCCTATGTCGATTTAGACCAATCAGATTTGAAGAGAATTCATGCATGCGTCGACAACACCAAACCCAACTTATAAGGAACAGCTACGTCTATTTTAACAAGCACCTGCTATCCTATGAAAAAGCCGCATTAAGGAATATGTCTTCTTATGCGAGTCAGTTGGCTGAAATATTTCATTGCTGAATGAGAATTGTTTGCTGATGTTGGTTGATAGAGAACTTTGCTCTGTCACAATTAATGTCTGTTGAATCAGTCGCGGGCGAAGGCAATGATGACAACTACAGTTCACAAAGGAAGACATATTTATACTTCATTCTTCACCTATCGATTCACCTACTTCGCTCTCGAATGTTTGCCAATACATGTTGGGAAAATCGGCTTTTAAAACTGCAGCGTACATTGCTGATTATCTAATAGACCTCTTTACGATGTCTTTAAGTTGAGTATCTCCTTTGCAGCCGTTTAATACAGGGTTATTTTGCGTGTCTACTAGCTAGATGTCGTTTGGATCTTCAGAATGTTATGCTTTCCTGTACCAAAAAAATCAGAGGTAAGCAGTCATAGACGATTACCAAACGATTTAGTTCGTAAAAGTTCCGCGTCGCGAAAATCATGAATTAAAAAGTTTCGCAACTTAGATGAAATCACCTAGCTTTCTTCTTTTTTATATATATTATATATTATTTATATATTATTTCGCGCTAAAATATTATGTTGAAGGTACAATAATTATTTGGTTTTACCCAGGCCAAGTAACTCAGTAAAGGATTTCAGTCTCGATTCAGTCGACTGATTGCCTGACCAATTCTGACTGAATTTCCCTTCCGCTAGTTTAGGCCTGGTAGGTCTCTTCCATCAGAATCATAAAAAAGATTGCGTAACCACAGGTGGCCCAAGCTAAAGATAAGAGAACAGGTCGAACAGTGTCACGGTATAAGCGGTATTGTGTTACAACGGCTCGAATTATAAGGGTTTGTATGGGAACGCAACGGTTATGTTTTAGAAGATATAAAATCGAATGTTTTGTGAATAAAAACGACTTACCCTGTTGCTGTGTTGTATTCTTTGTAGTTTGCCAGCTTCTCAGGCCGGTTTGAGGCGATTTAGGCGAGTTTTAGTTTTCGAGGTTTTCCGTTAATATAAATATTCCAACCTATTTATCGGACGGTGTAAACCGCAGGTTGCAGGTTGCAGGTTACAGGTTGCAGGTTGCAGGTTGCAGGTTGCAGGTTGCAGGTTGCAGGTTGCAGGTTGAAAAAAAAATTAAAAATTAAAAATTAAAAAAAATTAAAATTAAAAATATAATATTAAAAATTAAAATAATTAATAAAAATTTAAAAATAATAATAATAAAAATTAAACAAAAAATGTTCCTTTTTGTGTAAAAAAAAGGAAAAAAAGATTATCTTGGAAGATTTAGAACTGGACTGGACTCTTAGTATGAGAATTTGCGGAATTCCAAAGTTGACCAGAAGACTTCCGAAGATGTCCGAAGATTTCCGAAGATGGCCCGAAGATTTCCGAAGATATCCGAAGTTGACCCGAAGATTTCGGCAGAAGATCCGAAACGAGAACATCTGAAATGGTTCCTCAAATTCTCATACTAAGAGTCCAGTCCAGTTCTAAATCTTCCAAGATAATCTTTTTTTCCTTTTTTTTACACAAAAAGGAACATTTTTTGTTTAATTTTTATTATTATTATTTTTAAATTTTTATTAATTATTTTAATTTTTAATATTATATTTTTAATTTTAATTTTTTTTAATTTTTAATTTTTAATTTTTTTTTTCAACCTGCAACCTGCAACCTGCAACCTGCAACCTGCAACCTGCAACCTGCAACCTGCAACCTGCAACCTGTAACCTGCAACCTGCAACCTGCGGTTTACACCGTCCGATAAATAGGTTGGAATATTTATATTAACGGAAAACCTCGAAAACTAAAACTCGCCTAAATCGCCTCAAACCGGCCTGAGAAGCTGGCAAACTACAAAGAATACAACACAGCAACAGGGTAAGTCGTTTTTATTCACAAAACATTCGATTTTATATCTTCTAAAACATAACCGTTGCGTTCCCATACAAACCCTTATAATTCGAGCCGTTGTAACACAATACCGCTTATACCGTGACACTGTTCAACCTGTTCTCTTATCTTTAGCTTGGGCCACCTGTGGCGTAACAATAATCGTTGAAAAAAACAAAGATTTATACGAGTAACAGTTCTCTATTAAGTTAGTAAAAATCTATTAGTATACTAAGAAAACTGATGCGGCAATCTACCGGTAATTGGCTGAGCTACTCGTATACTATCAGTCGGGCTGGAGGTCGCCTACTGAAAACGGCGGTTTCTTCTCGTTTAGTGAATCAGTAATTCAGACTGAATTAAGTTCATGAGAAGTTCAATAATCGACAAAAAGAACTGATGTCATAAATGCCGCAGATGTCAGAAGCTTTACAAATTTATCATGATCATGCAGTGATTAGGGCGCCGAGTTACAAGTCTAGAAAACTTTAAACTTAATTAATACCACTGAGGTCTATATAGACCTCTGTTAATAATCGTGATTGCCTTACCCTTTCTTTAAGAATGTTATTGATCTTGAACAGTTTTGTTGGAAAACCCAGTTTTCACTCAGTATACGTACCGCTTGCGTGATCTATTTTCGATTGCAGTGAACAACTGACTCAGTGTGTGTTATTGTTAATTGTTGTTGGTTGAACAGAAGTTGTTCTCCCGGATGATGCGTGACACTTGCCGATGAATACTTCAATTCAAAAATAACTAATAAAACTTAAAAAAAGACTAAAAATAGAGAAAAAGTGTCATATAGTGAATAGTCACAAACGTTTCGGGCATAGCCCTTCTTCAGTGTAACTACCGTAGTGGTATGCGCGGCTTAAACTTTGAAAACTTGGCATGGGCGCGCGCATTATTTAGGCCTTGTGGCTGTGTAGTACCGAGCCTAAAACTGATTTCCATTTCCAGCTGCTTCCTGCGGAGGCTTGTCTCGGCACAACATCCTCAATCCCCCGATCATGATGTCAGAAAGGGTGTGGCCGGCAGAATTGAAATGCTCGGCCACAGGAAAACCAGGAGTCTTCTTTTGAACGCTGCGAAGGTGTTCGCCAAAACGTTCGCGTAGACTTCGACCGTTCTCTCCGATGTATAGGCGGGGGCATTGACGGCAAGAGATGCAGTACACCATGTTTTCTGATTTGCAGGTAAAGCGTTCGCGGATGGTGGTTGTTATATGGCTGATAAATATTACGTCCGATTAACTGGCATTTTCTACCGGATTTTCTCATGATGACACAGGACAGGCTGGCGATAATATTTTTCTTCGCGTTTCTTCTAAAACCAAAAACATATGCATGGACCGGATGTGAAATTAAAAAGGGCGGTGAATCCGTGAGGGAAAGGAAAACCGACCAGGAACAGTAACTATATGAATAATTCGTCAGTCGACATTGCGCAGAATTCAAATTTCAGCGAAATGTCCAAACTGACTTTTATCAAAGAAGTATATTTTGGCATGTCAAGATATTCATATGTAAAATCAGTTGACAGCAGGATTTTTCGCTCCACTTTTTTTCATTGGGCTTGAATCGTATACTTCACCGTCTTTTACTGCTCTCTAAGTTATTGCTTTGCTTTCCCTGGCGAAACTGCATTGCCAATTTCCGCGGCTGAGGAAAATAGTCGGAACCCAAAGGTCGACATTGTATTTATCCAAGTTTCCCTGAGCCGGACAAAATGCCTCAGTTACATACATGAAGCCGATTATGACAGTTTCTGTGGATCATTCCAGCTTAGAGCTATTTTTTTCTCTCTATCGTAAAAAACTCTCTTTCGAATTCTCCTTCTAAGTGTATCTGACAACAACCCAATCAAGGAAGCAAATTAAGCCTATAGTACTCACTTCATTTACCTGACTGAGCTTCTCGTTTCGCCTATGATCCCGTTTCGTGTGGACTTCCGCCCACAATAAACGACAGAGAAATTAAAGAACCCATATCACATCATGCAACAGATAATCGACCACGGTGCGAATGAAACGACTGCAAATCGTAACGCATTAAGCAGCAAGTCATCCATATTTCAATCACACACGTGGTGCGGTGCACGTGGAGGTCGACCAGGTGCAACTTTTACGGAATGACTACAATCACGGTAACGCCGGCGCAGGCTTCTGGGATAGGGAAAATTCCAAGTAGCACGAGTCACTGATAACTTACAGAATCTATCATGATCAACTAATTGAATATTTTATTGCTAGCGTCTTCAATGGAAATCCGTGTTTAAAAAAGACAGTCTACTTACAGTCTACTGGCCATGATCAGAGCCCATGCAATGTTTATTTTACTGACGAAGATATGCTCAATACATCTTTTTTGTCACAGATCTGAAAATTAAGACCCAATTTATACTCGTTGAAATTTAGGCACCAGTAGGCGAATTGCTAAGTGCTGGGTGCATTTCGTGTATATGTTTGACGAGATGGCTCAAATATTTTGGAACAACGCTCGCCTTGCCTTGTCTAGACTACTTCCTCTTTCCCTTACAAAGCGAATACAATGGCCCCAGTTTTCGCGCGACCATTTTTTCTCTCGCTTTATTTCGTTCAGTGGGGAACTAATGCCTCGTCCCCATGCTTTGGGCGAACTTCCTCAGTCAGTGTGTGCTTCAATATGACATGCATGCACAGAACTAAAAGCTTTGGATTCGATTGCTTGTGATCAGAAATGTGTTTCTAAAGAAGGAAAGTGATGAAATTTAGGATGCTCCATCTCTTTAATCGGCCGTTGACTGTGTGAGCAAAACAATATTTGAGTTCATTTTGTATCCAGGTAGCATTTATAGCATTACGTCATGTATTTCTCTTTGTCCCGGCGGGGATTCCCCGCCTTGTGCCAAACAATCAGGAAACGTGTAACCAGAAATCGACTTCCTGCTACGCCATGAGTCCCTTTTCAGCCAAGGTACGTTTGCGACTTTATTAATTTAATGTCTACAGATTGGCAATGTTTCGCTAGCAAGTAAAAATTCAAATCCAGTGAACTGTTATATTCAGAGAACAGATAAAGGTATCGCCTCGCCGTTCAAATTAGCATACAACATTGATGATCGAGAGGAGGGTAAGAATATATTTAAATGTTGTGGCGAGCTTCGTTGCCGGAACGAGTTCCTCAGAAATGATTTAATGGCTCAACTAAACTGTGTACGGTACATTTTAAAGACGAGAACCTAAGTAAGGTGGGATTTTTGAATTTTTTAAAACACATGCATTTCCTTTTCCTTTTCCTTTTGTCTTGGTGGTAAAATGTTTGTACGGCTCTGAGTGCCTGAATTAGTTCTACTAAGTTTTGTGAACGCCGCACAAATTCAAATTCACTGAATAAAGCATCAATCTATCTTTGATTCATCAAATCTACTGTAATGTTTTTCAATCTAACCCCGTTGATAAAACAAGCTAGCTTTTATATTTTCTGTTTTCAAGGAGGAAACGTTTGTCGCATTGTTTTTCCCTTTCTCTCAAGACTAGAACAACACAGTTCATCACAAATCGTAACCAGCCAAACAGTTCTTTGATAAAACTGCCTGGAGGCATTAATAGGAACTAAGACTAGAGTTTGTAAAAAAAAACATGCCCTCAATCATTTCCAATCCAACAGCCAAGCGAGAAACGAGGGCGAAGCCGGAGTGGCGAGCACATCACGAGTTTCGCCTTTCGTCGCTCCTCTTGCGAAGAAGAAAAATATCTGGCACCCAGGGTATGCGTTTCTATGTTTATATAGAGATATACGATCGGAAATACATAATTATTCAGCCAACTTTGTTGATTTAATAGTTTTTGCGTGACATCAAAGTGAATACATTTTCTCTTCGACATAAAGAATGAAGAGAAAGTTATTTTTCTATGATGAGATCAACGTCTGCCATATTCGTATACTGTACCTTCGTCGTGATAGCCGCGTTTAGTAAAACCGGTCAAAACCGTAACTTACCGAGCAAACAGCAAAAGTCCAGAGATTTGTTCGGTTGCAGATTCTTTAGACGCCGAATCACTGTGAAAGTGAAATCGCATGACCGACTGATTTAGGGACTTTTCCCTATCCCGGCATGCAATCGGTGTTTTTCAACATTTATTCAAGCAGAGCCGTGCAAGGTGCTTTAAAATTAGGCCTAAAACGTCAGCACTGCCCTTTGGAAACTAGGATTGGTAATTTTAATTTATGATACAGTATTCCAAAGCCCGTGTGTATTCATTTACATATTTCGTTCCTTCAGCTCGAGCGCAAAACTATTGCAGACAGGACTCACACTGAGGTTGATGTTTCTGCCCTATAAAAGGCGTCCTTCTCCATCTGCCGGCGATTTACAATCTATCTATTCTTTTCAGGCCCAAGGTAAACATTCTGCAGTCAGGCAAACAACCGTGAATCCGCGACTACTGCCGGAGGATCGACAGGAGCCGTGCCAACGAAGTACGTATCGAGTGATCTACGTTTCTGTTGTAGTCACGTTATAATAAGCCGGAAGTGTCTTGAAAGATACCTCTAGTGTTTACTGAACCGATCCTAATAGTTAGCTAAGTTTTTCAGAGCTTCATGATTCTCGGTCTGGGAACTTTGTTTAAGTGATCAGCGGGACGGGTTGCCTTGGCTGTGTATATTGAAATGACCTGCAATACATCAAGTAGTTGGGAGAGATTGTGGATATGCATTTGTAATCCCCCCCGGAGGGGGGGGGGGGGGTACTCCCTTACATGAGCTATATAGGTATGTGCGGCGCCAAAGGGTATTAGGGTTTTTGAGCCGTTTCCGTCTGAAATAGGGTATGTTTTGTGTACTCTGGCCTGGAATTTGGTTTGGCTTTTAGACGAAACTATTTTTTGCCATTCACATTGGGGAATTTGAAGCCCTTCTCAAATGTTTACGCAAACGGAAACCCATTCCTTGGTAGCTGACACGTGTACTTATCCCCCCCCCCCCCTCTCCCGCTCCAAACAATCAGGAATCGCGTAACCAGAAATCGACTTCCTGCTACGCCAAAATTCAAATCCAGAGAAGTTATATTCAGATAACGGATAAAGGTATCGCCTCGCCGTTCAAATTAGCATACAACACTGATGATCGAGAGGAGGGTAAGAATATATTTAAATGTTGTGGCGAGCTTCGTTGCCGGAACGAGTTCCTCAGAAATTATTTAATGGCTCAACTGAATTGTGTACGGTACATTTTAAAGACGAGAACCTAAGTAAGGTGGGATTTTTGAATTTTTTAAAACACATGCATTTCCTTTTCCTTCTGTCTTGGTGGTAAAATGTTTGTACGGCTCTGAGTTAACAAATTCAAATTCACTGAATAAAGCATCAATCTATCTTTGATTCATCAAATCTACTGTAATTATTTTTCAATCTAACCCCGTTGCCAACACGCTAGCTTTTATATTTTCTGTTTTCAAGGAGGAAACGTTTGTCGCATTGTTTTTCCCTTTCTCTCAAGACTAGAACAACACAGTTCATCACAAATCGTAACCAGCCAAACAGTTCTTTGATAAAACTGCCTGGAGGCATTAATAGGAACTAAGACTAGAGTTTGTAAAAAAAAACATGCCCTCAATCATTTCCAATCCAACAGCCAAGCGAGAAACGAGAGCGAAGCCGGAGTGGCGAGCACATCACGCTTTCGCCTTTCGTCGCTCCTCTTGCGAAGAAGAAAAATATCTGGCACCCAGGGTATGCGTTTCTATGTTTATATAGAGATATACGATCGGAAATACATAATTATTCAGCCAACTTTGTTGATTTAATAGTTTTTGCGTGACATCAAAGTGAATACATTTTCTCTTCGACATAAAGAATGAAGAGAAAGTTATTTTTCTATGATGAGATCAACGTCTGCCATATTCGTATACATGCGTATACTGTACCTTCGTCGTGATAGCCGCATTTAGTAAAACCGATCAAAACCGTAACTTACCGAGCAAACAGCAAAAGTCCAGAGACTTGTTCGATTGCCGCAGATTCTTTAGACGCCGAATCACTGTGAAAGTGAAATCGCATGACTGACTGATTTAGGGACTTTTCCCTATCCCGGCATGCAATCGGTGTTTTTTCTTGAGAATATTGATTCAAGCCGAGGCGTGCAAGGCGCTTTAAAATTAGGCCTAAAACGTCAACACTGCCCTTTGGAAACTAGGATTGGTAATTTTAATTTATGATACAGTATTCCAAAGCCCGTGTGTATTCATTTACATAATATACCGGAATATTTTATTGTGAAAGTGATAATCCCATGACGAATGATTTAGGGACATTTCCCTATCCCAGCATGCAATCAGTGTTTTGAATAAGCTAGGATCAGTGCGTGTGTATTCATTTACATATTCTATTATAGCTCGATCAGCTCAAGCGAAAACAAACTATGTGAGTCCTACAGGTATGACTCACACTCAGTGTTACAATGATTGTGCAAAGGCATCCTTATGCCTGTGGACGGTGATTTGGCATAATTGCAATATTCTGCAACTCAGGCAAACAACCGTGGATCCGCGACTACTTCAGGATCTTTGACAGGATTAAAATTACTCACTTCTATTATTTATTTTCTTTCTATATACGCTTAGTACTTTGGATGTTCTACCACGTCGCTCAAATTCTCGGCACTGAAGAAAGCATCAACGTCTATCTTGTGATTCATCACACAGCCACATTTCACATGCATGCCAAGTCGTGAAAAAAACGTTTAGAAAGAAAATGTTTAAACAGCAAGACGCAACATTCGTGTCATGCCGTTTAAACAGATTTGGTGGAGGGAGAAGTTCCACCAGTGTTCCGTCTGACATGGTGGTTGCCAAGTTGATCAATGTTGATCAAAGATTACTCTGACTTTCTTTCTTGGCATTTAACAGTAACAAAACTAAGACTACCTCATGGATACCACCACTGCTCTTTTGAACCCAGAAATGAAAATAAATTTCGAGCTAGGCCGTGAAATATTTCGCTCGTTGGGATGATGCTGATACCTCCGTAGCTAGCTCAGTGCTCGAATGAAAGTTTCAATTTATTTTATTGGTGGATTGCTTTCTGAGTTAAAAATACAACCCAGAAAATCAGCCACCCACCGGCTCAAACGCAATTTTAACTCCTTCCGATTTTAACTCCTTCCGATAACAATAATAATAGGTTCTGATGTGTTCTAATAGGTTCTGATAGGTTCTGATAGGTTCTAATAGGTTCTGATTGGTTCTGATTGGTTCTAATAGGTTCTGATGTGTTCCAATAGATTCTAATAGGTTCTGATGTGTTCTAATAGGTTCTGATAGGTTCTGATAGGTTCGAATAGGTTCTGATAGGTTCTGATAGGTTCTAATAGGTTCTAATAGGTTCTAATAGATTCTAATAGGTTCTAATAGGTTCTGATAGGTTCTGATAGGTTCTGATAGGTTCTAATACGTTCTAATAGGTTCTAATAGGTTCTAATAGATTCTAATAGGTTCTAATAGGTTCTGATAGGTTCTGATAGGTTCTGATAGGTTCTAATAGGTTCTGATAGGTTTTAATCGGTTTTAATAGGTTCTAATAGGTTCTAATAGGTTCTAATAGGTTCTAATAGGTTCTAATAGGTTCTAATAGGTTCTAATAGATTCTGATAGGTTCTGATAGGTTCTGATAGGTTCTGATAGGTTCTGATAGGTTCTGATAGGTTCTGATAGGTTCTGATAGGTTCTGATAGGTTCTAATAGGTTCTAATAGGTTCTAATAGGTTCTAATAGGTTCTAATGGGTTCTAATAGGTTCTAATAGGTTCTGATAGGTTCTGATAGGTTTTGATAGGTTCTAAAAAGTTCTAATAGGTTCTAATAAGTTCTAATAGGTTCTAATAGGTTCTGGTAGGTTCTGATAGGTTTTGATAGGTTCTAATAGGTTCTAATAGGTACTAATAGGTACTAATAGGTACTAATAAGTTCTAATAGGTTCGGATGTGTTCTGATAGGTTCTGATAGGTTCTGATAGGTTCTCATAGGTTCTAATAGGTTCTAATAGGTTCTAATAGGTTCTAATAGGTTCTGATAGGTTCTGATAGGTTCTGATAGGTTCTGATAGGTTCTGATAGGTTTTGATAGGTTCTAATCGGTTTTAATAGGTTCTAATAGATTCTAATAGGTTCTAATAGGTTCTAGTTGGTTCTAATAGGTTCTAATAGGTTCTAATAGGTTCTAATAGGTTCTAATAGGTTTTAATAGGTTCTAATAGGTTTTAAAAGGTTCTAATAGGTTCTAATAGGTTCTAATAGGTTCTAATAGGTTTAATAGGTTCTATTAGGTTCTTATAGGTTCTGATAGGTTCTAATAGGTTCTAATAGGTTCTAATAGGTTCTAATAGGTTCTGATAGGTTCTTATAGGTTCTGATAGGTTTTGATAGGTTCTAATAGGTTCTAATAGGTTCTAATAGGTTCTAATAGGTTCTAATATGTTCTAATAGGTTCTAATAGGTTCTAATAGGTTTTAATAGGTTCTAATAGGTTCTAATAGGTTCTGATAGGTTCTGATAGGTTCTAATAGGTTCTAATAGGTTCTAATAGGTGCTAATAGGTTCTAATAGGTTCTGATAGGTTCTAATAGGTTCTAATAGGTTCTAATAGGTTCTGATAGGTTCTGATAAGTTCTGATAGGTTCTTATAGGTTCTGATAGGTTCTAATAGGTTCTGATAGGTTCTGATAGGTTCTGATAAGTTCTCATAGGTTCTGATAGGTTCTGATAGGTTCTAATAGGTTCTAATAGGTTCTAATAGGTTCTAATAGGTTCTAATAGGTTCTAATAGGTTCTAATAGGTTCTAATAGGTTGTAAAAGGTTCTAAAAGGTTCTAAAAGGTTCTAAAAGTTTCTAAAAGGTTCTGATAGGTTCTGACAGGTTCCATAGGTTCCGATAGGTTCTGATAGGTTCTGATAGGTTCTGATAGGTTCTGATAGGTTCTGATAGGTTCTCATAGGTTCTGATAGGTTCTGATAGGTTCTGATAGGTTCTGATAGGTTCTGATAGGTTCTGATAGGTTCTGATAGGTTCTAATAGGTTCTAATAGGTTCTAATAGGTTCTGATAGGTTCTGATAGGTTCTGATAGGTTCTGATAGGTTCTGATAGGTTCTGATAGGTTCTGATAGGTTCTAATAGGTTCTAATAGGTTCTGATAGGTTCTGATAGGTTCTAATAGGTTCTAACAGGATCTAATAGGTTCTAATAGGTTCTAATAGGTTCTAATAGGTTCTAATAGGTTCTAATAGGTTCTAATAGGTTCTGATAGGTTCTGATAGGTTCTGATAGGTTCTAATAGGTTCTAACAGGTTCTAATAGGTTCTAATAGGTTCTAATAGGTTCTAATAGGTTCTAATAGGTTCTAATAGGTTCTAATAGGTTCTAATAGGTTCTAATAGGTTCTGATAGGTTCTGATAGGTTCTGATAGGTTCTGATAGGTTCTAACAGGATCTAACAGGTTCTAATAGGTTCTAATAGGTTCTAATAGGTTCTAATAGGTTCTAAGAGGTTCTAATAGGTTCTAATAGGTTCTGTTAGGTTCTGATAGGTTCTGATAGGTTCTGATAGGTTCTGATAGGTTCTAATAGGTTCTAATAGGTTCTAATAGGTTCTGATAGGTTCTAACAGGTTCTAACAGGTTCTAATAGGTTCTAATAGGTTCTAATAGGTTCTAATAGGTTCTAATAGGTTCTAATAGGTTTTAATAGGTTCTAATAGGTTCTAATAGGTTCTAATAGGTTCTAATAGGTTCTAATAGGTTCTATTAGGTTCTGATAGGTTCTAATAGGTTCTAATAGGTTCTAATAGGTTCTAATAGGTTCTAATAGGTTCTAATAGGTTCTGATAGGTTCTTATAGGTTCTGATAGGTTCTGATAGGTTCTAATAGGTTCTAATAGGTTCTAATAGGTTCTAATAGGTTCTAATAGGTTCTAATAGGTTCTAATAGGTTCTAATAGGTTCTAATAGGTTCTGATAGGTTCTAAAAGGTTCTAATAGGTTCTAATAGGTTCTAATAGGTTCTAATAGGTTCTGATAGGTTCTGATAGGTTCTGATAGGTTCTGATAGGTTCTAATAGGTTCTAATAGGTTCTAATAGGTTCTAATAGGTTCTGATAGGTTCTGATAGGTTCTGATAGGTTCTGATAGGTTCTGATAGGTTTTGATAGGTTCTAATAGGTTCTAATAGGTTCTAATAGGTTCTAATAGGTTCTAATAGGTTCTAATAGGTTCTAATAGGTTCTGATAGGTTCTGATAGGTTCTGATAGGTTCTAACAGGTTCTAATAGGTTCTAATAGGTTCTAATAGGTTCTAATAGGTTCTAATAGGTTCTAATAGGTTCTAATAGGTTCTAATAGGTTCTAATAGGTTCTAATAGGTTCTAATAGGTTCTAATAGGTTCTGATAGGTTCTGATAGGTTCTGATAGGTTCTGATAGGTTCTAATAGGTTCTAATAGGTTCTAATAGGTTCTAATAGGTTCTAATAGGTTCTAATAGGTTCTAATAGGTTCTAATAGGTTCTAATAGGTTCTGATAGGTTCTGATAGGTTCTGATAGGTTCTGATAGGTTCTAATAGGTTCTAATAGGTTCTAATAGGTTCTGATAGGTTCTAATAGGTTCTAATAGGTTCTAATAGGTTCTAATAGGTTCTAATAGGTTCTAATAGGTTCTAATAGGTTCTAATAGGTTCTAATAGGTTCTAATAGGTTCTAATAGGTTCTAATAGGTTCTAATAGGTTCTAATAGGTTCTATTAGGTTCTAATAGGTTCTAATAGGTTCTAATAGGTTCTAATAGGTTCTAATAGGTTCTAATAGGTTCTAATAGGTTCTGATAGGTTCTAATAGGTTCTGATAGGTTCTAATAGGTTCTAATAGGTTCCTATAGGTTCTAATAGGTTCTAATAGGTTCTAATAGGTTCTAATAGGTTCTAATAGGTTCTAATAGGTTCTAATAGGTTCTGATAGGTTCTGATAGGTTCTAATAGGTTCTAATAGGTTCTAATAGGTTCTAATAGGTTCTGATAGGTTCTGATAGGTTCTGATAGGTTCTGATAGGTTCTAATAGGTTCTAATAGGTTCTAATAGGTTCTAATAGGTTCTGATAGGTTCTAATAGGTTCTGATAGGTTCTGATAGGTTCTGATAGGTTCTGATAGGTTCTAATAGGTTTTAATAGGTTCTAATAGGTTCTAATAGGTTCTAATAGGTTCTAATAGGTTCTAGGTGGTTCTAATAGGTTCTAATAGGTTCTAATAGGTTCTAATAGGTTTAATAGGTTCTAATAGGTTTTAATAGGTTCTAATAGGTTCTAATAGGTTCTAATAGGTTCTAATAGGTTTAATAGGTTCTAATAGGTTCTAATAGGTTCTAATAGGTTCTAATAGGTTCTAATAGGTTCTAATAGGTTCTAATAGGTTCTAATAGGTTCTGATAGGTTCTAATAGGTTCTGATAGGTTTTGTTAGGTTCTAATAGGTTTTAATAGGTTCTAATAGGTTCTAATAGGTTTTAATAGTTCTAATAGGTTCTAATAGGTTCTAATAGGTTCTGATAGGTTCTGATAGGTTCTAATAGGTTCTAATAGGTTCTAATAGGTTCTAATAGGTTCTAATAGGTTCTAATAGGTTCTGATAGGTTCTAATAGGTTCTGATAGGTTCTGATAGGTTCTAATAGGTTCTAATAGGTTCTAATAGGTTCTGATAGGTTCTGATAGGTTCTGATAGGTTCTGATAGGTTCTGATAGGTTCTAATAGGTTCTGATAGGTTCTGATAGGTTCTGATAAGTTCTGATAGGTTCTAATAGGTTCTGATAGGTTCTAATAGGTTCTAATAGGTTCTAATAGGTTCTAATAGGTTCTAATAGGTTCTAATAGGTTCTAATAGGTTCTAAAGGTTCTAATAGGTTCTAATAGTTTCTAATAGGTTCTGATAGGTTCTGATAGGTTCTAATAGGTTCTGATAGGTTCTGATAGGTTCCGATAGGTTCTGATAGGTTCTGATAGGTTCTGATAGGTTCTGATAGGTTCTGATAGGTTCTGATAGGTTCTGATAGGTTCTGATAGGTTCTGATAGGTTCTGATAGGTTCTGATAGGTTCTGATAGGTTCTGATAGTTCTAATAGGTTCTAATAGGTTCTAATAGGTTCTAATAGGTTCTAATAGGTTCTGATAGGTTCTGATAGGTTCTGATAGGTTCTGATAGGTTCTGATAGGTTCTGATAGGTTCTAATAGGTTCTAATAGGTTCTGATAGGTTCTGATAGGTTCTAATAGGTTCTAATAGCTTCTAATAGGTTCTAATAGGTTCTAATAGGTTCTAATAGGTTCTAAGATGTTCTAATAGGTTCTAATAGGTTCTGATAGGTTCTGATAGGTTCTGATAGGTTCTAATAGGTTCTAATAGGTTCTAATAGGTTCTAATAGGTTCTAATAGGTTCTAATAGGTTCTAATAGGTTCTAATAGGTTCTAATAGGTTCTAATAGGTTCTAATAGGTTCTAATAGGTTCTGATAGGTTCTAATAGGTTCTGATAGGTTCTGATAGGTTCTAATAGGTTCTAATAGGTTCTAATAGGTTCTAATAGGTTCTAATAGGTTCTAATAGGTTCTAATAGGTTCTAATAGGTTCTAATAGGTTCTGATAGGTTCTAATAGGTTCTGATAGGTTCTGATAGGTTCTAATAGGTTCTAATAGGTTCTAATAGGTTCTGATAGGTTCTGATAGGTTCTAATAGGTTCTAATAGGTTCTAATAGGTTCTAATAGGTTCTAATAGGTTCTAATAGGTTCTAATAGGTTCTAATAGGTTTTAATAGGTTCTAATAGGTTCTAATAGGTTCTAATAGGTTCTAATAGGTTCTTATAGGTTCTAATAGGTTCTAATAGGTTCTAATAGGTTTTAATAGGTTCTAATAGGTTCTAATAGGTTCTAATAGGTTCTAATAGGTTCTAATAGGTTCTAATAGGTTCTAATAGGTTCTAATAGGTTCTAATAGGTTCTAATAGGTTCTAATAGGTTCTAATAGGTTCTAATAGGTTCTAATAGGTTCTAATAGGTTCTAATAGGTTCTAATAGGTTCTAATAGGTTCTAATAGGTTCTAATAGGTTCTAATAGGTTCTAATAGGTTCTGATAGGTTCTGATAGGTTCTAATAGGTTCTGATAGGTTCTAATAGGTTCTGATAGGTTCTAATAGGTTCTGATAGGTTCTGATAGGTTCTGATAGGTTCTAATAGGTTCTAATAGGTTCTAATAGGTTCTGATAGGTTCTGATAGGTTCTAATAGGTTCTAATAGGTTCTAATAGGTTCTAATAGGTTCTAATAGGTTCTAATAGGTTCTAATAGGTTCTAATAGGTTCTGATAGGTTCTGATAGGTTCTAATAGGTTCTAATAGGTTCTAATAGGTTCTAATAGGTTCTGATAGGTTCTAATAGGTTCTAATAGGTTCTGATAGGTTCTAATAGGTTCTAATAGGTTCTAATAGGTTCTAATAGGTTCTAATAGGTTCTAATAGGTTCTAATAGGTTCTGATAGGTTCTAATAGGTTCTAATAGGTTCTAATAGGTTCTAATAGGTTCTAATAGGTTCTAATAGGTTCTAATAGGTTCTAATAGGTTCTAATAGGTTCTAATAGGTTCTAATAGGTTCTAATAGGTTCTAATAGGTTCTAATAGGTTCTAATAGGTTCTAATAGGTTCTAATAGGTTCTAATAGGTTCTAATAGGTTCTAATAGGTTCTAATAGGTTCTAATAGGTTCTAATAGGTTCTAATAGGTTCTAATAGGTTCTAATAGGTTCTAATAGGTTCTAATAGGTTCTAATAGGTTCTAATAGGTTCTAATAGGTTCTAATAGGTTCTAATAGGTTCTAATAGGTTCTAATAGGTTCTAATAGGTTCTAATAGGTTCTAATAGGTTCTAATAGGTTCTAATAGGTTCTAATAGGTTCTAATAGGTTCTAATAGGTTCTAATAGGTTCTAATAGGTTCTAATAGGTTCTAATAGGTTCTAATAGGTTCTAATAGGTTCTAATAGGTTCTAATAGGTTCTAATAGGTTCTAATAGGTTCTAATAGGTTCTAATAGGTTCTAATAGGTTCTAATAGGTTCTAATAGGTTCTAATAGGTTCTGATAGGTTCTAATAGGTTCTAATAGGTTCTAATAGGTTCTAATAGGTTCTAATAGGTTCTAATAGGTTCTAATAGGTTCTGATAGGTTCTAATAGGTTCTAATAGGTTCTAATAGGTTCTAATAGGTTCTAATAGGTTCTAATAGGTTCTAATAGGTTCTAATAGGTTCTAATAGGTTCTAATAGGTTCTAATAGGTTCTAATAGGTTCTGATAGGTTCTAATAGGTTCTAATAGGTTCTAATAGGTTCTAATAGGTTCTAATAGGTTCTAATAGGTTCTAATAGGTTCTAATAGGTTCTGATAGGTTCTAATAGGTTCTGATAGGTTCTAATAGGTTCTAATAGGTTCTGATAGGTTCTAATAGGTTCTAATAGGTTCTAATAGGTTCTAATAGGTTCTAATAGGTTCTGATAGGTTCTGATAGGTTCTGATAGGTTCTGATAGGTTCTAATAGGTTCTAATAGGTTCTGATAGGTTCTAATAGGTTCTGATAGGTTCTAATAGGTTCTAATAGGTTCTGATAGGTTCTAATAGGTTCTAATAGGTTCTAATAGGTTCTAATAGGTTCTAATAGGTTCTAATAGGTTCTAATAGGTTCTAATAGGTTCTAATAGGTTCTAATAGGTTCTAATAGGTTCTAATAGGTTCTAATAGGTTCTGATAGGTTCTGATAGGTTCTGATAGGTTCTAATAGGTTCTAATAGGTTCTAATAGGTTCTAATAGGTTCTAATAGGTTCTAATAGGTTCTAATAGGTTCTAATAGGTTCTAATAGGTTCTAATAGGTTCTAATAGGTTCTAATAGGTTCTAATAGGTTCTGATAGGTTCTGATAGGTTCTGATAGGTTCTAATAGGTTCTAATAGGTTCTAATAGGTTCTAATAGGTTCTAATAGGTTCTAATAGGTTCTAATAGGTTCTAATAGGTTCTAATAGGTTCTAATAGGTTCTAATAGGTTCTAATAGGTTCTAATAGGTTCTAATAGGTTCTGATAGGTTCTGATAGGTTCTAATAGGTTCTAATAGGTTCTAATAGGTTCTAATAGGTTCTAATAGGTTCTAATAGGTTCTAATAGGTTCTAATAGGTTCTAATAGGTTCTAATAGGTTCTGATAGGTTCTGATAGGTTCTGATAGGTTCTGATAGGTTCTGATAGGTTCTAATAGGTTCTAATAGGTTCTGATAGGTTCTGATAGGTTCTAATAGGATCTAATCTAATAGGTTCTAATAGGTTCTAATAGGTTCTAATAGGTTTTAATAGGTTCTAATAGGTTCTAATAGGTTCTAATAGGTTCTAATAGGTTCTAATAGGTTCTAATAGGTTCTAATAGGTTCTAATAGGTTCTAATAGGTTCTGATAGGTTCTAATAGGTTCTAATAGGTTTTAATAGGTTCTAATAGGTTCTAATAGGTTCTAATAGGTTCTGATAGGTTCTTATAGGTTCTGATAGGTTTTGATAGGTTCTAATAGGTTCTTATAGGTTCTAATAGGTTCTAATAGGTTCTAATAGGTTCTAATAGGTTCTAATAGGTTCTAATAGGTTCTGATAGGTTCTGATAGGTTCTAATAGGTTCTGATAGGTTCTGATAGGTTCTGATAGGTTCTGATAGGTTCTGATAGGTTCTGATAGGTTCTGATAGGTTCTGATAGGTTCTGATAGGTTCTAATAGGTTCTGATAGGTTCTGATAGGTTCTAATAGGTTCTAATAGGTTCTAATAGGTTCTGATAGGTTCTGATAGGTTCTAATAGGATCTAACAGCTTCTAATAGGTTCTAATAGGTTCTAATAGGTTCTAATAGGTTCTAAGAGGTTCTAATAGGTTCTGATAGGTTCTGATAGGTTCTGATAGGTTCTAATATGTTCTAATAGGTTCTAATAGGTTCTAATAGGTTCTAATAGGTTCTAATAGGTTCTAATAGGTTCTAATAGGTTCTGATAGGTTCTGATAGGTTCTGATAGGTTCTGATAGGTTCTGATAGGTTCTAATAGGTTCTAATAGGTTCTGATAGGTTCTGATAGGTTCTGATAGGTTCTGATAGGTTCTGATAGGTTCTAATAGGTTCTAATAGGTTCTGATAGGTTCTGATAGGTTCTGATAGGTTCTGATAGGTTCTGATAGGTTCTGATAGGTTCTAATAGGTTCTAATAGGTTCTAATAGGTTCTAAAGGTTCTAATAGGTTCTAATAGGTTCTAATAGGTTCTAAAAGGTTCTAAAAGGTTCTAATAGGTTCTGATAGGTTCTGATAGGTTCTGATAGGTTCCGATAGGTTCTAATAGGTTCTGATAGGTTCTGATAGGTTCTAATAGGTTCTAATAGGTTCTGATAGGTTCTGATATGTTCTGATAGGTTCTGATAGGTTCTAATAGGTTCTGATAGGTTCTGATAGGTTCTGATAGGTTCTGATAGGTTCTGATAGGTTCTAATAGGTTCTAATAGGTTCTAATAGGTTCTGATAGGTTCTGATAGGTTCTAATAGGATCTAACAGCTTCTAATAGGTTCTAATAGGTTCTAATAGGTTCTAATAGGTTCTAAGAGGTTCTAATAGGTTCTAATAGGTTCTGATAGGTTCTGATAGGTTCTGATAGGTTCTAATAGGATCTAACAGGTTCTAATAGGTTCTAATAGGTTCTAATAGGTTCTAATAGGTTCTAATAGGTTCTAATAGGTTCTAATAGGTTCTAATAGGTTCTAATAGGTTCTAATAGGTTCTAATAGGTTCTGATAGGTTCTGATAGGTTCTGATAGGTTCTGATAGGTTCTAATAGGTTCTAATAGGTTCTAATAGGTTCTAATAGGTTCTAATAGGTTCTAATAGGTTCTAAGAGGTTCTAATAGGTTCTAATAGGTTCTGATAGGTTCTGATAGGTTCTGATAGGTTCTGATAGGTTCTAATAGGTTCTAATAGGTTCTAATAGGTTCTGATAGGTTCTGATAGGTTCTAATAGGTTCTAATAGCTTCTAATAGGTTCTAATAGGTTCTAATAGGTTCTAATAGGTTTTAATAGGTTCTAATAGGTTTTAAAAGGTTCTAATAGGTTCTAATAGGTTCTAATAGGTTTCTAATAGGTTCTAATAGGTTCTTATAGGTTCTAATAGGTTCTAATAGGTTTTAATAGGTTCTAATAGGTTCTAATAGGTTCTAATAGGTTCTGATAGGTTCTTATAGTTCTGATAGGTTCTAATAGGTTCTAATAGGTTCTAATAGTTCTAATAGGTTCTAATATGTTTCTAATAGGTTCTAATAGGTTCTAATAGGTTCTGATAGGTTCTGATAGGTTCTAAAAGGTTCTAATAGGTTCTAATAGGTTCTAATAGGTTCTGATAGGTTCTGATAGGTTCTGATAGGTTCTGATAGGTTCTGATAGGTTCTGATAGGTTCTAATAGGTTCTAATAGGTTCTGATAGGTTCTGATAAGTTCTGATAGGTTCTGATAGGTTCTGATAGGTTCTAATAGGTTCTGATAGGTTCTGATAGGTTCTGATAGGTTCTGATAAGTTCTGATAGGTTCTGAAAGGTTCTGATAGGTTCTGATAGGTTCTAATAGGTTTTAATATGTTTTAATAGGTTCTAATAGGTTCTAATAGGTTCTAATAGGTTCTAAGAGGTTCTAAAAGGTTATAAAAGGTTGTAAAAGGTTCAAAAAGGTTCTAAAGGTTCTGATAGGTTCTAATAGGTTCTAATAGGTTCTGATAGGTTCTGATAGGTTCTGATAGGTTCTGATAGGTTCTAACAGGATCTAACAGGTTCTAATAGGTTCTAATAGGTTCTAATAGGTTCTAATATGTTCTAATAGGTTCTGATAGGTTCTGATAGGTTCTGATAGGTTCTGATAGGTTCTGATAGGTTCTAATAGGTTCTAATAGGTTCTAATAGGTTCTGATAGGTTCCGATAGGTTCTAACAGGATCTAATAGGTTCTAATAGGTTCTAATAGGTTCTAATAGGTTCTAATAGGTTCTAATAGGTTCTAATAGGTTCTAATAGGTTCTAATAGGTTCTAATAGGTTCTGATAGGTTCTGATAGGTTCTGATAGGTTCTGATAGGTTCTAATAGGTTCTAACAGGTTCTAATAGGTTCTAATAGGTTCTAATAGGTTCTAATAGGTTCTAAGAGGTTCTAATAGGTTCTAATAGGTTGTGATAGGTTCTGATAGGTTCGGATAGGTTCTGATAGGTTCTGATAGGTTCTAATAGGTTCTAATAGGTTCTAATAGGTTCTGATAGGTTCTGATAGGTTCTAACAGGTTCTAACAGCTTCTAATAGGTTCTAATAGGTTCTAATAGGTTCTAATAGGTTTTAATAGGTTCTAATAGGTTTTAAAAGGTTCTAATAGGTTCTAATAGGTTCTAATAGGTTCTAATAGGTTCTATTAGGTTCTTATAGGTTCTGATAGGTTCTAATAGGTTCTAATAGGTTTTAATAGGTTCTAATAGGTTTTAATAGGTTCTAATAGGTTCTGATAGGTTCTTATAGGTTCTGATAGGTTTTGATAGGTTCTAATAGGTTCTAATAGGTTCTAATAGGTTCTAATAGGTTCTAATATGTTCTAATAGGTTCTAATAGGTTCTAATAGGTTCTGATAGGTTCTGATAGGTTCTAAAAGGTTCTAAGAGGTTCTAATAGGTTCTAATAGGTTCTGATAGGTTCTGATAGGTTCTGATAGGTTCTGATAGGTTCTGATAGGTTCTGATAGGTTCTAATAGGTTCTAATAGGTTCTGATAGGTTCTGATAAGTTCTGATAGGTTCTGATAGGTTCTGATAGGTTCTAATAGGTTCTGATAGGTTCTGATAGGTTCTGATAGGTTCTGATAGGTTCTGATAGGTTCTGAAAGGTTCTGATAGGTTCTGATAGGTTCTAATAGGTTTTAATAGGTTCTAATAGGTTCTAATAGGTTCTAATAGGTTCTAATAGGTTCTAATAGGTTCTAATAGGTTCTAAGAGGTTCTAAAAGGTTATAAAAGGTTGTAAAAGGTTCTAAAAGGTTCTAAAAGGTTCTGATAGGTTCCATAGGTTCTGATAGGTTCTAATAGGTTCTGATAGGTTCTGATAGGTTCTGATAGGTTCTGATAGGTTCCGATAGGTTCTGATAGGTTCTGATAGGTTCTGATAGGTTCTGATAGGTTCTGATAGGTTCTGATAGGTTCTGATAGGTTCGGATAGGTTCTGATAGGTTCTGATAGGTTCTGATAGGTTCTAATAGGTTCTAATAGGTTCTAATAGGTTCTAATAGGTTCTAATAGGTTCTGATAGGTTCTGATAGGTTCCGATAGGTTCTGATAGGTTCTGATAGGTTCTGATAGGTTCTGATAGGTTCTGATAAGTTCTGATAGGTTCTGATAGGTTCTGATAGGTTCTGATAGGTTCTAATAGGTTCTAATAGGTTCTAATAGGTTTTAATAGGTTCTAAGAGGTTCTAAGAGGTTCTAAAAGTTTCTAAAAGGTTCTAAAGGTTCTAATAGGTTCTGATAGGTTCTGATAGGTTCAAATAGGTTCTGATAGGTTCTGATAGGTTCTGATAGGTTCTGATAGGTTCTGATAGGTTCTGATAGGTTCTGATAGGTTCTGATAGGTTCTGATAGGTTCTGATAGGTTCTGATAGGTTCTGATAGGTTCTGATAGGTTCTAATAGGTTTCTGATTGGTTCTAATAGGTTCTGATTGGTTCTGACAGTTCTTTTACCTGTGAATTTTCTGATGTTGTCCATGCAAGCAAACAGTTTTTGTATACGTAATGGTAGTCAACGTAACGAAGACACTCGGTAGTCCAACATCTAAAAACTGGGCATATTTTCTCGATAAAAATCACCAGGGCACTGATTCTTAGACCATTGTTTACTCCCGTGAAACCGTTGAAGATTCTAGCAATTCTGTGATTCAAAATGAATGGGAAAGAGTACGATGTAGCCTCCTACGCAGACGCTCTTTGGGCTCGTCACGCATGCCGGCATGCATTCGGATCTGCAAATAAAACCCAGTTAGGCGAACTTCTATTGTTCTATGATATGCTTCTTTATGTTTTTCATGAGCCCTCCAATCAAAACTGGTGAATAATGAACTCATTTCCGGATCAAAATGTCATTGAAAAAGCCATGCACAGTTTTCATTGAAGGGTGACGACCTTTATTCTTAGTGTCAAGACTTATTTTCAAGTCATGTCTGTTATTGAGCAATCCTAGGCAGCTTTAATTTTAGCTTTGGAATTGGAGGAAATTTCGTCATAAATATTGCTGCTTCGTTCTTGGACGTCAAATTTATGGTTAATCTTCAAGGGTTACCGACTTATATCTGTATTTCCACGTTTAAGCAGTCGAAGCTATGGAACAGTACTGTCAAGGCAAAAGAAAGAACGTATTTATTATACACCACTGAAATGCGACACTTTGAATGAATTTTTTCGGGCGTGCCGACTATCCAATCAGAAGCCGAAGAATAGCTACCCTCGGCTTCTGATTGGATAATAGGGACTTTAAGCACCGACAACGGGGACGGCAACGGCGACGGGAAAACCGAAAATGGACTGGGACGAGAACGGCGTTTTATCGGGAATTTGAAAACATTAAGCACTGCACGGACCGGAACGGCGACCGGGCAGTTGGAATTGTTGTTTTCCTTAGTAGTTTTAGATTTTCTTTGGTATACCTTCCTTAAAAGAGGTTCGTCATTATAACGGAATATTCAATAAGTCAAACAGCCTCGATCTTCCGTATACACGAAATATTTGACTTGGATGATCGGGAGGAAGATGTCCCGAAACCATCTCCTTTAATATTTTTAATACACAAACAAAATAGTTAAATTAACTGAAATTAAATTCAAGGCGAAACGAAACATTTATTTCAGTCAAACAAATAAAGAAAAGCATTACAATTACAAGCTACAACCAAAAGAGGATCAGTGCAAACTGAGGTATGTTTCTGTTGTGATCGCTATTTTTGCCATCAATATAAATCTTGCTCTCTCACGGCTTCCTTTTTGTTCTTGTACTATTCGGACCTCACGGACCAGATGTACGTCCAAAACATTAGAGAGCTCCTGTGGAAAAACGGCAGTGAAAAGTGGCATTATGGCAGCATAAACATACATTTTAGCACGACTAGCTACGACTAATTTAATCTTGTCGGTCAAATTAAAAACACCGACTGATAAAGAAGCTTCTCTGGCATCAATGAAACCGAACAACAATTTCACTAAAATTAATACTAAACTTAACTTTAACTATAGTGCTGGTTTAGGAAAAGGAAAATGTCTGAAGTAAGGAAAGGAAAATGTCTGAAGGAAAATGTATTTAGGAAAATGTCTGAAGCAAGAGTCTCAATGCAAGATATAAATACTAGTCGGTTTCGAATTTCATCGAATTTCAGCACGTCGAAATTCTAAGGTACACAGAACCCTTTTACGGCTGGTAGAATTGATAGAATTCTTTGTGCCCCTTCTCAGTCTGCCACATAAAAGCGGGGGAAATTAAAGTGTTAATTAATCGGATTGATTTCCCCGAATAAAGTAAACTCCGCGACCGGGAATTTTATAATTCGGCAGACTAAAATCAAACAAACCAAAAAACACATAAATACTGAATTTCATTGTTCAAGACCGGTTCCCGATAGCCGTTTAACGAAAGAAAAGACAGATGACTTGGATATGAAGCAGTGTTCGAATATATTTTAAACTGAACAAGCGGGGAAATAAATAAAAGTTCGTGTTCAGTTGTACTCACATGTTCTTGTAGCTTCTTGTCGGCCATGAATGAAATCGTGCTCCACGATGCCTGCAGCCGATGCAGTAAAAAACTGACCAAGTTTGCTCCGATAAATGTCAAAGAAAACATTATATGCCTCGAAACAGTGTATACTTTGATTCTAGGATACAATTAAACCGTTTTAAAGCCATAAAACCTGATTAATAAGAAGTAAAGTACTCGCGTTTTCAGGCAACGCCAACTCAAGCTTTCTCACGTCGGGCCCCAACGTAGAACGTCAAGATATTTCCCGCCGTACATGCGCAGTAGATAATTTGGGTTTTCCCTGACATTCTCACGTCGCGGTTGCCGTCCGCGTTGTCGGTGCTTAAAGTCCCTATAATATACGCGCACGAAAACGTGTGAATTAATTAAAAGTTGTCACACTTTTGGGCTTATTGCTGTAGATATGTATCGGCCATATAATTCCTACAAAAACTGATACGGTTGTTCATGTTGGAAAATTCAATTGTAAACCACATGATGAACTCTCAAATTTCACTGACTGACTTGACTGATAAGCTCAAATGAAACGTTTATTTGCAACAAAGGAAATATTAATTCGTTTCAATGAAAGGTTAAAACTGTGCTTCAGTTTAATTTATATTCCCATTGAAATTTTATTAAAATACAATTATCGTTTGCTATAACTAGCCTGTGTAGCACGCGCTGGAGCAATATAGAGCGCCGGTTGTGGGGATGGGATGTTCTCCTATATGATAACCAGGAAAATATTGGCCGGATTTATCTGGCATGTATCTGTATTGTTTTGCAGTGTTCGGCTACACAAAGTAACCTGAAAACTAAAATAACAGCAGCGAAACTGTGAAAACGAGTGGTGAACCTGTGAGGGAAAGGAGTAAATCGTCCTCAGTATGAAACATTTCAAACTTTAGTGCAAACTTATATCCAACCTGACTTATATCAGACAGCCGTGAGTGATAAACGATTTCGCAACATATTTCGCAACATAACCCAATCCTCCCTCTA
The DNA here is from genome assembly GCA_029204205.1 of Desmophyllum pertusum. NCBI lineage: Eukaryota > Metazoa > Cnidaria > Anthozoa > Scleractinia > Caryophylliidae > Desmophyllum > Desmophyllum pertusum. The sequence continues at coordinate 209,863 of MU827779.1, read as the reverse complement.
TCTGACAGCAATCAACCCAAGGAAGAATATCAAGCCTTACTCACTTATTTCAGCTTCTCGATCGCCTCTACTCCCGTTTTGTTTGTACTTCACACCTACAATAAATGACTCCACTCAGCAGAGAACAAATAACGTGCGTACACATCATTCTCACGATATTTGCACTCCAGGAAACCGGTTAAACAGGTTATGCGCGTACTTGTCTCTATCTCAGGGCCGGAGATCGGAATGCAGTGTGCGGTAAATCACATGATGTCCACGCAGGCATATGGCAGACGACGTACTGATTCTTTCGCGATCAAATTGAATTCAACGGAAATCCGAGTTAAATGACAGTCTAACTAGGAAACTAGCACCCATGTGAAGTTTATTTTACGAACAATGCTCAAGACCGTGTTTTTTTTTGTCAGAGATCTGAAAGATAAAAACCCTTAATTTATACTCTTTAAAATTTATACTCGTTAAAAATTTCAAAGATTCCTACCAGGTGAATTTGAAAGCAGGCTTACATTGTATTTGTACTGAGTGCTCAGGTTCTATTTCATGTAGATGTTTGACGAGACCGCTCAAATATTTTTGAACGCCCTGCCACGGTCTAGACTACGAGCAGTTCTCTTTCCTTACTGTTCGTCGATCGGGAAGGGAATTGGCAGTAAGAGGAACAAAATGGCCCCAGATTTCGCGCTGTGATATCTTTCTCTCGCTTTATTTCGCTTCTCGCCGCCAGCCAAACTTCTTTCATAAAACCTGAAGGCTTAACCGACTACATGCCCTGAATCATCTCCTGACTCACCAATAGCGATATTTCTCGTTACGTCACCTATTGTTATTAATGTGCCAACCAGAGAACTATTGGCTGTTGAAACAAAGAGTTATTTTGTTTAATTGTTGGCAAATTTGAATAACAAAACAAATTTGACGTAATGTTGATCAACAGTGAACACTCCTATACTTTTTAGCACATGCATGCCTTGCGTGCCTATGTTTATATCCCGACGTAACTAATCGAACCAAATCGAACGTTCGATTAATCGAACTGAATCGAACTTAATCGAACCTAATCACGTGAGTAGGTTCGATTAAGTTCGGTAATCGAACAGAATCGAACTCTCACAAACAATTTGGAGTAATCGAACGCAATCGAACTTTTGATTAGGTTCGATTGAGTTCGATTAGGTTCGATGGCACGAAATGGTCGACGTTGGATGGCATTCGATTGAAAATGGAGTTGGCATTTTGTTTGGCCGTTAATTAAGAGTAAGCTGATAAAAAATAAATCATGAAATGGAACTACAGTGAAGTGAGATTAATTTCCTATTGTCTGTTGAACGTAATTCTAAGTTGTTCTCACATGCTGAGAGAGACTGTTCAAATATCTGGTATATTTTGAGTCATTTTTAGCCGTTTTTCGATTGTGTTCGATTGAGTTCGATTCGGTTCGATTCGTTTCGATTTGGTTCGGAAATCGAACGTAATCGAACTCTCACACAAATTTTTTGGTTCGATTTGGTTCGATTACCGAGCTAATCGAACTAAATCGTTCGATTAAGTATTGTGCTCGCTCGTTCGTTTGTTATTCTTCACAACTCGTGAATAAAAATCGTACGCGCTCACCAACCATGAAGTAATCTCTATATATCATGACATAAAAAAATTGGTCAACTTGACATAAATATATGACAAAATGGCATGAATATCAGAATTTGATGTATAAAAATATGGCTTGACATAAAAAACCGGTCAACCTGATATTTTGTCACCTTCGGACAAGCATAATTAAGTTCGATTAGGTTCGATTAAGTTCGATTACCGAACGGTTCGATTAGTTACGTCGGGTTATATGCGGCCGGAAAATTAAATACATTATTATTCAACCAACTTTGTTGATTAGTTGTTCCGTGACATTAAAGTGAATAATAAATTTACTGTTTTATCAGTTCCACATAAAGAATTATAATTAACCGAAAGCTATTTTTTCTATGATCAGATCAGCGTCTGCAATATTCGCATACCTTTTTAGTGGTCAACCATGCCATAGATATTTGTCCGGTTGTAGATTCTTCAGACACTGCCGATCATTGTGAAACTAATTTTAATTAGGGACTTTCCCTATCCCGGCATGCAATTTAGTGTGTTGCTTGGATATGTTAAGTTGACATTCGTCGAATTGATTGAAGTTACTGAGGGACGCGTACGTATTCGGTGAGGCGATTTAACTAAAACTTCGACACTTTCCTTTGAAACTAGGATTTAGATACATATTTAGCTGATTTAGCTCGACCAGCTCAAGCGTAGAACTATTGCAGACAGTCACACTTTGACACACTCAGACCCAGTGTTACAATGATGTTTCAGCTCTGTATTTTAAATACTAAAGGCACCCTTCTGCATCTCATTGGAAAGGCGATTACACGACATGTATCTATATTTTTCAGGTTCAAGGTTGTGCAGTCAGTCAAACAACCGAGGATCCGCGACTACTGCTGGAGGATCGACATATTTGACAGGAGCAGAAGCGTACGTAGTCAATTTCTATTTTCTAGTCGCGTTTTGCCGGAAGTACCGTGATACCTTGAATGAGTGCCAAGGCCATTGCAAACGAGGAAACATTGTTGCGGACGCAAATGTTCCCCGTTTGCCCGCGCACGCAACATCTGTTGCGGACGCAAATTTGTTTCTGAATTCCTTCAGAAACATTTTGCGTCCGCAACAAATGTTTCCCAAATGTTTGCTCGCGGAGGAAACAATAATGTTGACTTGATTCCAAGGCTTGTTTTGCATTGCGCGCGCATAATATCGCGTGTTCGCAGCATTCATTTGTGTTTCCCGTAAAATGTTTCTTCGTTTGCGCAGCAAGGAAGCACTGCACAACTGTTTGCTGCCCGCTCGAGAAAACGGGGAAACATTTGCGTCCGCAACAATGTTTCCGTAACAATATATGTTTCCTCGTTTGCTACGGCCTTTAAACCGGCTTAAAAGTTTTTCAGAGCTTCATGATTCTCGGTCAGAGAACTCAGGGAGACGGGTTGTTGGTTGTGTGTGTTAAAATAGTTGGGAGAGAGGGAGAGTGGGAAGATATGCATGTGCAATCCGGCAGGTTGCTTACTTAGTAGATATTGTTTTTTTGTCTTGGCCAGGTCTTTGTCGATTAAGCTGGCGGATACTCAGTATTCAACAAAGCAACTCAGTTGAAGATAAGAGAGAATCATTTGTGGTTCGATCTACTGCAGTTTTGTCGCAATATTTCGCACCTGATTTCGAACACCGAGCTCAAATGAGATGGCAGGCTATCAGCTTTCGAGGAGTGATCTGAAACATGTTCCAATCAAGTTCATATGCAAACAGTGCACATTTGTGTTGTGTGACCCGCTGCAAACGCCGTGCGCTCATTTTTATTGCCGAGGCTGTTTGGAACATCTGAAAAGGTAAGTAAACTTTGTACTAAAAATAAATATTTCGCTATGACCGATGTTCGCTACATACGTGAACCTCAAAGATTTGACAATGATTTGCCTGACTCGTCCTAGTCTCTTATTACATAACAAGAGAAGCACGAGTGCGAGGGTGACCTTCCCATGACTCTTTCCGCGTGTCGCTGAGTTTTCAAACACTGGGCAAACGACTGAAAAGAGATGAGTGGGGACGAATCAGGTTGTTTGCTGTCTGGACACACGCCCGGGTGGTATGCGGTGTGTTTCTTCATTTCAGGCCGAAATGTATTTCGCGAAAGCGACAGAGCGACATTTCGCGCGGTTTAATTTTCGTGATTTCAGAGAAAAATGGACTCAAAAGATATTGATTTCGCGAAAATTATGACCCCAAAATCCTGCACTCAATCGAAAAACCAAAAACAACACAAGTAAAAAAAGTAACAAAACAGTTTCACTTGAATGCAAGAATAAGACAAAAATGAATCGGACGGAGAATATGGAGTAGTGCGTAATATGTACTCGTGGCTGTTGCTTTAAATTAATTACTCAGGATATTTATGTGACCTTTACTTTTTCAGCAGCGACACGGTCTACAAATGTAAAGCTGATGACGAAGAATTCCAGCTATCTGAGGTAGTATGCAGTGATCATAATATAACCATATAACTGACCATGCTTAGAACCAGAGGTCTATCTACATGGCCGGCTGAGACAAGAACCCGTGTTATATGTTAAATCGTATTTTGCGATCGATGTACCAAATTACTGAGAAACCTCAAAATAGTACTCAGTAGGTAAAGGGGTATAATAATCAAAAAAAGAACTAAGGATACTAAGATTGGGGAGATTGAGAATTATTACGAACGATTCTTAAAATAAAATACGCTAACTTTAGGTAGATTTGCAGCATTACAGTAAGATGAAATCTATCAAGGTGAGACTGACTGGATTTAGCTTACATACATACATACATACATACATACATAAACTTTATTTAAGTGTCTGAATATTTAGCTGTAAAGCTAATTGGGGACACTAAAACATTAAATACATAAATAGAAAATAGAAATATTTATAAAATAGATATATATATAAGTAGCTTAAAAAATATGTATTGTTAGTCTAATAAGCTTACATACATAGCTTAACTGTAGTTTCTCGGCCATGGTAGCCTGTTCCAGGTGTTTGGTTATTCTTCAGCGAATTGTTGTCTACTGCTACAGCAGTGGTTGTGTAACATTTAGATTTAGACAACACATGATTGTTGATTCCGCAGATCTTCCCTGATGGATGCGTCAGAAAGGAAATCCAACGTTTAACAGTCCATTGCTTGTATAACGACCGCGGTTGTGACTGGGAAGACAAAATAACAAACTTGGAGGTTAGCCATTTAATAAAGTCATATAAAAAATATGTTCCTGACACGTGCACTAGAATACCAGTGATTTGTCATAAACTGCTGATTTATGTCTTTCCACTTTCCCCAAGGCCCAAAGTGCTGCCTGGCCTGCGCTATGTTTACTGGGCAATAAACACGACAACAAAATTGTTGGACTAATATGGCTATGAGCACAGGCTCATAGCCGGATTTATTTTTATATCAAAATTCATATAAAAATGATTGATAAATAATGTGGCCCAGTAAAGGTGAGGGCACCACAAACGCCATATCGGGCGAATAAAATAATTATTACCATAGATATTGAATGATGAGGACTAGGGGCTAACACGAAAACCTCGCGGTTTATTTAGCCCCTAGGCTCTAACTCTTTGCTACTAAATATTATTTATTTAAAAAAAAAAAACACCTGTATTTTCCTTTACTATCATTTGTATATCTTTATTTTATAATGAGCTAAATAAAAGATTGTTGTTGTATTGTTGTTGGTTATGGGAGGAGGAGGGAATAACCAAAGCACGTCGGTCTTGACACTGAACCGAGATGAATGCCACGCATGTGACTTTGCTGATCACATGACGAGCAATGTCCACAGAGGGGGTATGCACCTATACTCATTGGATCCTACCACAAACCAGTCCCTCTCGTAATACAACTAAAACATAATGAGCCGAGGAAAGACATAAACATTCTATTCGCGAGCAAATCTTTTATTTACTAGCCTGTTCCAGGCGTTCGGTGTGGGAAGCAGCGCGAAGAATATAGCGAGGGGGAAAAAGTCGAGGGGAAAACTGCTCTGCTACACTTTAACAAATATTAAACACTAAAGTACAAACTTTGCTATTTTTTTAGGAACACTTAGCTGTTTGTGAGTACGTAGAGATACCGTGTGTCTTTGACAAGTGTGAAGCAAAAGTGCTGAAATCCAGACTAGCGGAACATCTTGAAAAGGAATGCAGCCAGAGGCACGTAGAGTGTAACTACTGCAGCGAAGAAATGCCTTTTGCTGATTTGGAGGTATGCTGTTTGTTTTGAAACACATTGGCAGATCTCTTTCGTTAAAAGGTTGTTTGTTGGCGTATTGTTGCTGTTTCTCTTTTTGTTCATTCTTTCGTTTATTTGTTCGTTTGTACGCTCATACGTGCGCACGTTCGTTCGTTGATTTGCTCGTTAGTTCGTTTGTTCGTTCGTTCGTTCGTTCGCTGGCTCGTTAATTCCTCCCTCCCTCCCTTCCTTCCCTCCCTCCCTCCCTCCCTCCCTCCCTCCCTCCCTCCCTCCCTCCCTCCCTCCCTCCCTCCCTCCCTCCCTCCCTCCCTCCCTCCCTCCCTCCCTCCCTCCCTCCCTCCCTCCCTCCCTCCTTCGTTGTTTGTTTCATGTTTTTTTTTTGCCATACCAATCACTAATCTCCCATTCATTAATCACAGGGTCATATTAAAAAAGATTGCCAGTCATTTCCCATTGCCTGCACCCTTTGCCACAAGAAAGACGTACTTCGCGGCAAGTTGCGAGAGCATCACGATCCAGAGAATGGGGATTGCGAAGGGGCTAAAGCAGTCTGCCCTTTTAGCTCATTGGGGTGCAAAAGCAGAGAGGTAATATTCACTTAAAACATAACTGTGAGTACGCATGATATGAACAGTTTGCATTCATCTAAAAATAACTCTGCCAGTATACATCAAACTGGATACTGCGCTGTATTTGTTTTGTTAGGTGTGAATATTGATGAATTAATAGTGAATACAGTATTTATCGGCTTTTTTTATGTGTTAGCCTCGGCTTGCGCGATACCATTTTGTAAATCAGTTGCTAGGAAAATGCACGACTTTCTTATAATACCTACAACCGAAGACCTAAGTACTAGTTGGGAAGATGTTAAAAATACAGAAAAAAATATATATGTTGAATTCCACCCAATTAACAACACCGCACAGGGTGTTTGAGAGATCCACCTTCTCTCCCCCATCCCCCAAAGACTTATTGACAAATGTAGCGTAAGTATAACACATTTGGTAAACCACAACATTGAAGTAGGAGGGAGGGGAGGAGGAAAATATGTTACCTTCCCCCAACACTTCTGCATGTCTTGTGTTCTCGGCTGAGTATTTTTGGCATATTTTTTTCAGGAGATGCGACTTAGCGAGAGACGTCACCATGAGCAGACCTTGGCGTCCTTCCACCTCAGCCTTCTTGTCCGATTTGTGTTTACTCTAAGCGATCAAGTTGGATTTTATGTTAACGAGATAAATCCTTTGAGGGAGGGTATTGCGGTGATGGATCGAATGAAGACCACAGTCTCTCAGCTTTTGTCACAAGTCACAGCAGTTGTGCGCGAAAACGGAAACATCCAGGATGAAGTTCACGACTTACGATCTCGAGTGACGCGCGTCGAGGAAACCTTGGTCGAGCCGGATTCAGTTCCTACTGGACAGCACAGCTCCATACAAGGTCAGTATCAGCAAGTGCGCGAATCGCTGGATGAGTTCAAGCGTAAGCTGTGTGATCTGGAGGCAAGCCACGGCTTTCAACTGGATGAAGCAAATCAGGCCATTCAACACCAAGAGAACGAGATCGTTTGGCTAAAGAGGCAAGACGAGAAAAACAAAGAAACGTTAAGAAGATTAATGGCAAAAGTAGAAACTATGGGCGAAACCCTGAGGACACAGAAACACGTCGTCAGGAGCAGTTGGTTTACAACGCAACGGGGACCAAGAACCTAACAGCTTTGATGGTGTACTCCTCTGGAAGATTTCCGATGTGTCAGCCAAGATGTATGAATCTTTTAACGATCCGGATAAGTTCTTTTATAGCCCTCCGTTCTGTACAAGTCGTCACGGCTACAAAATGCGCGCGCGCATTTATCTGAATGGTGACGGAATGGGCAAGGGGACACATTTCTCACTGTTTTTCGTGATATTGCGCGGCGAACACGACGCATTACTCCGCTGGCCATTCAGACAGAAGGTCTCCTTCATGTTGCTGGATCAGGATGGCGTTGAGCACGTGATCGATGCCTTCAGACCTGATCCGAGCAGCTCCTCCTTCCAGAGACCAAGAAGAGAAACCAACGTCGCCAGTGGGTGCCCCTTGTTCTTTCCGCTCACCGAATTGAACAAACATGCTTATATTAAGGATGACGCAATGTTCATCAAGGTCGTAGTTGACTGCTCGGACCTGTGAAACTGGTAAATATTGATACCATTGCCTGTGCCAGAAAGTTGACATTTCGAGGTACATTTTCGGTTTATTCAATTCATCACAACACATGCTTTTAGCTAAACATAGATAAGGTTGAAACAAGGTGACTTACATATTGTAAACAGTCCCGCTTTCGCTCGCTTGTGCGAAAGGACTGCTTGCTTGCAGCAAAAATACGTTTATTATTAATCCGATAAAGAAGTTATTATTATTTTTATTGAGAGATGGCTTTCGTTTTATCAAACTACACTGTCTAATAGTAGCCGCCAAAAGTAGTATTTTACGAGGAGGCAATTTTTAGAGCAGAGTTCGATTGACGGTCGAAGGTATTTTTACTGACTTGTCTTAGTTTTACGTTTGCTATCCTCTGTTAGCTTCTGTTACTGGTTCAAATGACCATGCAACCTGGTGTAACCAATACGGAAAAATATTGTTTTGTCTGGCAGCCAATCAAGTACAAAATTAAAGCCAATGAATCGTGAATTGCCACCGGCAAGGTTTTACTGCGATTGGTTTATTGTGGTACATGTATTTGCAATTGGGTGTACTAGTTTAGTTTAGTTATTATAATACTGTGTATTGTGATCGGCTAGTTATGGTTTGAATTTCATCTACGACAGTTAATCAACAGTCATGATAAGTCATTGGAAAGTATGAAGGTAATAATATAAATTTAAGCTAACGAAATACTTCCATGTATTAAATCAGCCTTAATAAACTTGTGGGAGCAAGTGGATGTTTATGCAAAAGCAAAACTAGTACGCAGTTGGTTTTACCATGTTATCGTTGATTTTCGCTAATTTCATGTTTTAAATTCCAGTATAATTACAAGTAAAATCTGTATTTTATGTATTAGCTTTATAAGTTAATAATACAACTAGCCGAATTGATTAGCTTTTTTCGATATAGTAGGATCAAAGTCGCAGGGCTTAGAGAAGCCAAATTTGACTGTGCAAACTGATCTTGTTGAACTAAAATAAAATATGTTCCAACCACTTACATGTAAGAATAACTTCATCTTGTTTGCGAGTCCAGATAAAGTCTTATTCTCATGGTATAACATTGGCGCGTGATGGGCGGAAGTCAAACTTCCGTAACTCGCGTGTCCGACACACCCTTGACGTAGAGGGTCATTTGATGACATGGGTATGATACTTCCATTTATGGTGCAGTCGGTCAAAGCTGTGACAAGTTTGAAAATACGCCTGGAAATCGATGTTTAGCCCTCGGCCCGGCATGTGATGACCTATACATAATATATTGAGGGCACAGCTGAGCAACCTATAATTCTCATGTGGAGACACGGAAACACTCGCGTGACAGAAAATCGCGTGATCGCGATGACGTGGTAGCGCGGTGTTATGACTATATTGATAGTCAGGCAAACCGGCTGGAAAATGGGTTTTCCCTTGTTCGTTAAATATGACAAAAATATATTCCCCGATTTCCACATGCATAAAGTTAACCGAACGAATAATTAATTAAGTCATCTTGAACTAACCGGCTTATAGATTGCATGACGACCAAAGCTTCGGTCAGCTACAGCATTATGCAAAGCAAAGAAGAAGTAACTTCGACTGATCGATGGGTACCCGTTGTTTTGGAACTGAAAGCTATTTAAGAACGTTGAGGCTGAGATTGACCAAAATTTTAAGAACATGGGAGTAGGAAAATAGCCAGGTTGAGACTTAGCTAAGAATCACGTTCGAATCTTTTTTGTGAAATTCTATACAATGTAACTTATAAAATATGAACATGTTAAGAACGTTTTCACGCTGAAATCGCCAAAAAAATAAGAACATTGGGTCTTGGTTCTGCCTCAGCTCGAAAATTAGACGTTCTTATATAAAAAAAAGAGTGTAATGGATAAAAATGGAATATGAGGATATGCCACTCCTTAGGACCATCCTAGCCAGGAGCACATGCATGATCGTGTGATCATGGCACTGTTCAATAGCACTCCGTAAATGGTATAGGGCGTTGTAGCAGGTTTATATAATGATACATCACTGTAACTCTGAATAAATTCATAATCAAGTTCAAGGAAACTATACTATCTACTCTTGTGTTGATTCGAATACCGTGCAGATAGAGGATACCATATAACCATATATCTTGTACGGTAAGTGTGCGTGATTTCACCTTTCCTGGCCTTATGATGACTATGATCTCTTTTGTCACTTCAATTGGCATGGCTATTAAACCTGGTATTAAAATTGCTAAGTCCTTCCGTCATACCAAGGCGTCGAAATTCGATGAATTTCGCTGTGGCAGCACGTGGGAGTATATCTGAACTAAAAACCCTCTTCATGGTTAACCGTGACTCAGCAGAAAACAAATGTTTGCTGACTCAGTAGCTGTATTAGTTCTTCTGAGCCTGGTTTCCAAATGATCGCAACGATCGCAACGATCGCAAGAGTGGTTTCCATATCATCGCAAGTTGCGATCGTTGCAACTGCGATCGTTACGATCATATGGAAAACCAGGCTTTATATGTGAAAACTGTCGCAGTGAAAATTAAATTAAATTTGTTCAGAGGTCTTCAGAACTCCTATCGCTTCGACAAAATGCTAGAAACTGAACATAATCTACTACTAAAATATTACCATTACTGATCATGAGAGAAAAGGATACAGACAGACTGTCAGCAGAACTAAAACGTCGCCTGAGAGGCACGTGTAGTTTTTTACTATAATCGCGTGACTATGCTCATCATCGTGACACATTCATTCATTCACATTAATTCATTCACATGCAAAATAACTTACAAATAAGTATGACGTTATCGATTTGAAGTTAAAAATAGCCTCCTACGCAGTCCTTGCCATAATGATATGCAAAACTAAGTTGAAACGCGCAATGTATATGTAAAGACTAAACTAGACCATAAACTAAAACTAACAAGTAAAACACGATCGAAGAATTTCACCTGTACTGAATTGAAATGCTTGGCTAGCTGTGGACTAAACAAGGCATCAGAAGCATCGCTGGGCTAAGCTGAAGCAGCACTGTGTATATGTGACTGATGTGATGGGTATGCCGGTCGCACCTAATTCATTCGGCACGAATGCATTGTCAACTTACAATGGACGTAGGAAGATAAAATAGCTCTGTCGTAGATGATCTGCAATTCTTTATCGGCGAATCATGAGTTTGCTAGTAATAATCCAGACTGGATCACTGCATGCAACAGTCATATTGACTGCGATTCTAACCTGTTGGCATCCACGTCTACAAGGAATTTACACTGACTGAATCACTGATACAGGTAAGTATTTAAAATTTATGTTTGGTGTAACTTCTTCGATTCACCGCTCAGATAATATATAGAGCACTGTTAGTGGACTGAGTTTTAAAGTTTACTAGCTAGGTAGAGCCATTATGTACCGATGATTAACTTGTCGAGAAGGCGCAATGAGTGTCCTTACGATTACATGATCTTGCATAATTGACAACTGCAATTGACAATTACACAATAACAATGGCTGCAGTTATATATCTTCCTTATGATTCAAGGCCAGATACCACAAAGAACGTCTTCATTAATTAAGCCAGCTCAAGAAAACTTGAGAAGCAATCTATTGTAGCTATTAGTTGCTTAGTCATCATGGTCAGTATAGTTTATGTAGGGGATTCCCCTAATTTCGTTTAGAATCAGTCACGTTGTCGTAACGTGTATATATGCACGAAAACACTTACAGATCGCGATGATGTCAGCTAGTTTTCAAAAATTAACTTCAGCTTTTGCAAGCGGTGCTCTTTTCGGTCAGAAGAGTACAAATGTATATGAACTGGGATACCTGAGTTTGAATGACTGTCACTTCATTTTATAATCATTACAGATCACACTGGAAAGTGAAGGTAAACTTTGTTATAAATTCTGTTTTCATTTATAACGAGATACTCGGTAGTGACGACCGCGACACTGACAACGATTTAAAAATTAGCCATTGGTTTTGCTCAGGTGTCAAATATAAAAGAGGGTCGATCAGCCCAAATTTTCAGTCTCGGACTTTATTAACCTCCTGTAATACAGCCTTTATTGTCTTTTCAGTCATTATACAATACATTTACGTGCATCAGATGTATGTGAGTGTGATCCGTCGATGCATCAGTTCAATTTTCGTAATTTTATAAATTGTAGAATGTACATATATGATATTTTATGACTGAGGATCCGAGATACAACGTTTCAAGGGCGATTATCAAATGTCGAGGACAATGTTACTTTTGAAGCCGAGGGCTTCATTAGCCGATAGAGCAGTGATCCAGTAGTATATTTTATTGGTATTTAAGTCAGTCCAGTTTGGCAGCAAACTCTTTCTGTTTTAAAAAGGGTCCACCATGCACGATTATTAAAAACTTCAATCAATCAATCTATCAATCTATCAATCTAACAATCTATCAATCTATCAATATATCAATCAATCAATCAATCAATCTATTAATCTATCAATCTAACAATCTAACAATCTATCAATCTATCAATCTATCAATCTATCAATCGATCAATCTATCAATCAATCAATCTATCTATCAATCAAGCAATCAATCAATCAATCTATCAATCTATAAATCTATCATTCTATCAATCTATCAATATATCAATCAATCAAAAATCAATTAATCAATCAATCAATCAATCAACTGAATCAATCAATCAATCAATCGATTAATATCCTTTATTTTGACACGATTATAATTACAAAATGACAGTGCTTGTTGGGTCGTTTGCTAACTAAGACTAAAATAAGAATTGCAATAAAATAAGACATACGGTACAATAAAGTACACCAATGAAATTGCGAATTGTTATTTTATATTAACTGTGAAATTTGAAAAGTGTCGTGATCTTTGGCTGCGTTTGATTCCATTCATCGCCGATGTCGGGTAAAGTTTTCGTCGATTTTCATTGCTCCAGGGATACGTGATCAGCAAATGCCACGCACGCGTTTCTCTTCTAGGATATTGTGACACCCATGACTGGGCATTACTAGCGCCCATAAATTGTCTGGTATGTGCGGACGTGCTTTCCATATCCGGTATAATACTTAGAACTAATTCCTTGCTCACTCGGATTAGTTTTTTCCCCGGCTCTTAGTCTATAAGAGCAAGATAAAAATTGTTGTAGATATTGTCGTTTCAATAGAATCAGTCGTGCACAGTTATTGGCTTCATTTATGCATACGCTTTAAAAAGTAAAAGAATAAACTGAATTGAATTGGATGCTTGACATTGTCAAACTAATTGCTCCGTGACTTGTGGTTTGTTCTTGTGATTTTATCAGACAAAGTTCGACCGCTCACTTTACCGTACCGAGTTTTTAAGCGGCCGACGCCCATGGGCGGCCGCTTCAAGCAATGGAATTTTTTCCCGTAGTAGTAGGTGTTGAAAGATATATATGCGCATTAACCATTTTTAGCGTTACAAAGGAACATGACACATCACAAGGTGTGCTGTGATACCGCGGAAAATGATTTTCTGTTGTGATGCAACTTTGCGTCAGTGGCTAAAATTATTAATAGCCACCAGATAATTTTGTGTTCTGTTTAAACCTACAATAACAGTATGTCATCCACAATTTATTTACGAGGAAAAACGCATGACTGACCTTTTGAGAACATGACGCAATTGTCTAGAGGGGTTTTCCCATTACATTGTAAACGTAGCCAGGAGACATGCAAATAAATAGCCACTGGAGAATTTCTGTTCTGTTTAATACATGCACCTAAACCAGTAAACGAACCATAAAACCAGGTCCCGAAAACATAACAGTTTTTCTTAACACAATTCCACAGCATATATGTCATTAACAATTTATTTTCGCGTTGAGCGAAAACACATCTTTTCCCTCGTTGAACTGACTCTTAGGATTTGGGGAGTGCAAGTTTACATAGCCTGCGAGCGCAGACGTATTTCCGGCGGGGAAACTCGAGCCGGAAATACGTATGCGCTCGCAGGCTACTGTTTACATGGAGGGAGGGTGACCCGAGTACCCGGGTCACCCTCCCTCCATGTAAACTAAATGTTGAAAAAAGATACCCTATTCCGGACGATTCTTAACGATTTTCTTTCTAACCCAAAAGGCTAAACTACTAAGCAGCACTGCGAGTTGTAGTTGTAAAGCTTTTTTAACACTCCTACGCGTTTCCTTTCGTCTGACTACTTCATCTACCCTATGCCAGAGTATCAATTACCGATCTTTGTGCCAACTCCTGGGAAACTGATTCCCTGATACCCAAAAATGCCTTTTGGTATACCCTGTTCCAGACCAAAATGCTCAAAAACCATACCCTGTCCAGCTGCACGTTCCTATATAGCGAAAATAAGGGAGTTCCCCCCCCCCCCCGGAAATCGGCCGCTTGTAATCCCTTCAGGGGTTCTTGTTTTTTCCGCGTCCGAAATAAACAAGTGCATCATTGCAATTTGAAAATTTTGCTGATGCACAAAAAAAACTCTATATAATTCTTATCGCCGAATGAACAAAACAGTGACTATACATTACTTATTGTCAGTGTTTTTATTTGCTTCATTTATGTCTTTGATCTAAGTTGTGCCATGCCTGGATACCATTTGGCTTCGATTGATCGATCAAGGATCGACAAAAAGGACTTATGCCCTAAATGCGACGGGCTTCTTAGAGAAGCTGTACAGACCATAGCCTGTGGCCACAGATACTGCAAAACATGCGTGGATGTCATACTAAGGTAGGTTATAAGACGATAAATAGTCAGTTAGTTTGTCTGAATACATATTAAAAACCTACATTGCTGATTAAGAACTCATGGGCACGTATGAAAGTGGCATGGTTTTTGACTTTAATTTATGGCGTTATAAACCACGTTGTTGGAAGAACAGAAGGTGAAGGTGAGTGATTCAGTTACAGCCTTTTTGCGTGTTCTTCTAACCTCTCAGTTCGAGTGATTGATCATTTGCTGCACTTTACAACCATGGAAAATGCATCACCCTATATATTAGCTTATATTGTCATAGTCAATAGTTATTGACCAATCACAGCGCGTTGAGTAGCTTCAGTTATCGTATATAAAGCAAGGCTGTAAAGTTCACTGTAGACTGCGAGCAGCGCGAGTGAGCGGAAATCGAGCGGGAGATGGGCCGAGCGGAAGTGAGTCACGAAGTGACGAGCGGAAGTGAGTCACGAAGTGAGAAGAGCGAAATATCTATTTTTCGCTCTTCTCACTTCGTGACTCACTTCCGCTCGGCCCATCTCCCGCTCGCTCGCGCTTCGCGCTGGATTTCCGCTCACTCACGCTTCGCGTTCGATATCAGAAAGAAAGAGGGACTGCTCGCAGTCTAAGGTCACTGAACCTCGACAGTTTTCTTTAGAACCCTCTCTCCAACTTAATTGAGATCCACTTTCATAGTGCACGTAGCCAGCGCGTTGCAAAGTGCTGACTCGTCTATATTTATTACACAGTCATCATTTTTTATTTAATTACGTCATCTGTTCAATCTTTTGATTATTGAGTTGCATGTTTATATTTTTAGTCAGGGAATTGGAAAGTGCGTCATCGATGACTCAATAATTCAAAGGGAGCAGGTCAGTGTTCTCAAATTTCACAAATGTTTCTTTTCTCACGATTGTTACGCCATCCGGTAGGCTTGCAGTCCGAAACTGTGGCAGCAGACAGTTCTACCACAGGTTGCCCAAGCTCTATGAGTGTTATAAGGAGTATGCGGAAAAAAGTTCCCTAATTGAATGTAACAAATTTGAACGATTTTTGAATAAAAATTACTCACCTGAGCTCCTTTGCTTGTCTATCTGTGCCCTGTTTGGTTTTTAGGTCCATTCGATGCGATTTGAGGGAGTTTTAGCTTCACTTTTTCTCTATTACTATATATAACATTGCATTTTTTACGCTTAATTGCAGGTTTTCTTGGACCGATTTGTTGAACGCGAGATCCTATCACTGACTCTTCACTGCGTTAACCACGAACAAGGTTGTGAATGGAAAGATGAGCTGAGGAAACGAGAGGTGAGTTTCATGATGACTTCATGCCGTCAAAAATGCAATGCTCAGTGATCACACTGTACTTTCAAATGTTATTTGCAAAAATCATTAGTTATCCGGCAGTTATGATGCATTTCATCTGACGATCTTGTACAAAAACATGTATAGCACAGCTGCGTCAGGTTCTGCATGTTTAGTTTTCCACGTACAACCGCCGTTTTAGATTTGAAACGTCTGACGCTCGCAAAGTCAGCTGTCTAACTGACTTTAAGCTAAACGTTTACACTTACCCGCATAAGCAGCTCCACAGATTATTTGGAAGCTAATCTCCAAATATATATACATCCATTTTCAATTGTTACCAGGTTCATGATGCTGTCTGCGAGTACGTTAAAGTACCGTGTGTTCATTCTGAATGCGGTGAACTGGTGACTAGAGCAAAACTTGCGGAACATCTCGAGCAAACGTGCCAGTACAGAATGGAAACATGTGAGTACTGTCACGCTCCGGTCGTTTTTGCAGTTATGAAGGTATGTAAACGCTGTAAGTGGCTAAATAAAAAAGAAATTAATTGAGCTATGTTGATTGAGTTTCCATGATGGCGAAGGCAATGCAAAACGTACTGATAAAAACAAAATTAAATAAGTGTAAATAAGTGTGAATGATGGAGGAGATACAATGTAATCATGATGGAGAAGATAAAGCTCCGCATTTCACACTATGAGGGACCTACGAGCTGTTGTAGATAGTTTTAGTGGAGACTTATTTACTAGTCGAAACAGCTTGTTAGGCGTACGGATGGTAACTGTTCACCTGCATACACTTTTCTCCTTGCCGGCCGGCAGCAAATGTCTACAGTGATGATGGCTCATTCAACATATCTTATACCGTTTACCTTGATTACAGGAACACCAGGAAACTCAGTGTCCTTTGGTTTTGATCGTTTGCCAACAATGCAACAGGAAAGATATTCCTCGTGCGCAGGTGAGACGGAATCATTTTTGTTTTGGAAACTAGCTGGATTTGTTCTCGGTAGTCCCGAGCAACTGGTCTGTCTCCTCAGTACCAGCTGGGATTACTAACCATGTTATCGGTTTATTTGCAATGTTTGTTGAATCACTTATCAGTGTTCAGTTTACATTTGCCCTGAAAAGCCCAATTGGTCGTTTCTGCAGCAGTTTATTAATAAGTTTCGTTTACATTGCAGATGGCTGCTCATCTTGATCCAATGAATGGAGACTGCGAAGAGATACAAGCACCTTGTCCATGGACGCAAATTGGATGCCCTGAAACTAAGGTTTGCTAACTTGTGGTTAATCCGGGTTAATAAAACAAACTAACCGTGCATGATGAGACAAAGCTCATATCGTCCTATCTGCCTCAGACTGAGATACGTCAGATACGAAGTTTGTCCGGCAGAGGTTTTGTTCCGATTCCAGTAAATTAATTTCCAGAGGTGAATATCAATAACTACAAAATGACGAGCTAAAAAAACAAAACAAACACAACTGCTCGCCTGTGACATGCATGTCAGTACGTATACTGCACACGAATCACACTTATACACATCAATCCTATCAATTTCATAGGTAGTAAAATACGAAAAATATATTCATCAGATACCTTTGTTTGATCGTTATGTTGGTAATTCCATGTGCAATCAGTCGTAGTTGAGTAGCTCCGATCTCAGGAGAAGTAAGTCTCGCCCACTTTATAATGGCGATCCGGCTACAAAAACATTGTTTACGATTTTTAAACGCCCTTGAAATCCATTTCGTGGAAAACATTTTGGTCCATAGGCTGTGGTAGTCCTTTTTCTAAATTCCTAATTCATTACATATCCCGGACTTGGAGAGATGTCTCAGTTTAGAATAAACGAAAACCAGCCGCCATGTTTACTTGCCGGTATAGCAAATGTGGCTTACAGCCGGCTTAGCAACCGCGTCTTTGCAATCACCCGGCGACCACTCTGACGTTTCGAGTGTTAGTCCTTTGAAGGGCATTATTAGCCAAGTACTCAAAACGTTGGTATCTGACCCTGTGTTGATAACTCACTAAGCATTTTTACTTTTCCTGCCTATTGATTTACTTATTTTTCTTTATTCAGACCATGAAGCTTCAGGAAAGAAGGATTCATGAAGAGAATGCTACTTCCGGTCATGTAATGCTCCTCTTTCAAACAGTCATGCAACTCTTCTCTGTGGTCGGGAGAACTCTGCAAGAGTCTAATCGCGTGAACACGAGAGAAGTGAACCTGCCATCTCAGAAAGAATTGGAAAAATGGTTTAAACAAGTAGAGAACGTATTGAAAGAGAATGCAGAATTAAAATCGAAATTGATAGAGCAGGAAAAGCGTATACGTCAGCTGGAAAGCGCTAAACAGGAGGACCATATTCCAAGTTCAGCATCAGCGCAAGAATCAGTGAAGGAGCTCTCGCGAAGACTAAATCACGAAGAAGCAAAAACAGCTGATCTAGAAGTTCTCATCGTTGAAGGAAACGGGCTAAATGAAGATCTACAACGACAGGTTACTACCTTAGCAAGAGGACAGGAAGCTTCGAAGGAGACAGTCATCAGGCTACAGAGGCAGTTTGAGTCCATAAGTCACTCTCTGGCCTTGCGCAATGTGACACTGAGTGATTTGGAGGAATATGTCAGACAACAGGATGTGTCCAGCCATGACGGAATCTTGCTGTGGAAAATTTCCGACTTCACGAGGAGAAGACAAGATGCACTATCTGGAAATCAGGCATCTGTTTATAGCCCGTGTTTCTTCACCAGTCGCTATGGATATAAGATTTGCGGGCGAATCTATTTGAATGGCGATGGCATTGGCAAAGGAACACACATCTCGGTCTTCTTCGTTGTCATGCGCGGCCAGTATGACGCGTTACTCCGCTGGCCATTCAGACAGAAGGTCACCTTCATGTTGCTGGATCAAGATAACGTGGAACACGTGATCGATGCCTTCAGACCTGATCCAAGCAGCTCCTCCTTCCAGAGACCAAGAAGAGAAACCAACATCGCCAGTGGATGTCCCACCTTATGTCCTCTATCGGAGTTAAACAACCACGCCTATGTACGAGATGACACCATGTTCTTAAAGATTATAGTGGACACCACAGATTTGTAAAAAAAAACATCTGAACTCCGAGGATTGAAAAGTAAAGCAAAGTGATATAGTCTCGCTGCTGAATATGCTAAGAGGATGTTCTAACTAATACCCCTTCAGTAACACCAACCAAACATGCCCTGCTCCTTGTAGTCGGCATGGGAACTTTCAAATCAATGAAAAGCCTCAGTACACTCTTTTTTGTTGTTGTAAGAATCGTGTTTATAAGAATATTGAGGCTGAGATTGGCGAAAGTTTAAGAATATGCTAAGAATATACCCAAGGCTGAGACTTTATAGTTAAGAATTTTTTTTTGCATGTTGATAGAAAATAAAATATAATACTGAATCAAATGATGGCAAATAACAAAACGATAAAAACGTTTACAGCTCCTGTTATTTTACTGAAATGAGCTGAAATGCTATATTCTGGGTGACTTTGTAATCTAAGAATGTAATAAGAATATTTTCAGCCTAAAATCGGCAGAAAAATAAGAATATTCAGCCTGGTCATGAAAATATATATTCTTAAAAAAAAAGAGTTATTTAAAAAAAAAAGAGTGTATACAAGGTTTATGTCGGGTTTTACATGTAAAACATGTTTTTACACATTTGTAAGCTTTGGTGTGAACAGCAAAGAGTCTGTCAAATTGAATTATTTAAAAATATTATTCTTCATTGCCAGTGGTGTAATATTGATCATGAGAAAACGAGGAACATTTTCGTTCTTCAAAACAGTCGCATTTGGCTAATTATAATAAGTTACACCGGTAGAAGTTGGTTACACCAATCGCGCAAGTTTTCGATAATTTACTGAAAACAATCTGGTTTTAAAATAATAGTAATGAGTATAGTGAAACAAGGTTTCTAATAGTTAACGTTTTTGGGTATTGGAAGAATTTATGTAAATGTCGCCAGGCTCGGCCCTGAAAGGCTCGTGCTTTTGATATATTCACCCTCGCACTGTGATTCGCTAAGCAAGGTAGTTAGCGTGGTACTTGGTATTAAGACTTACTGCTGCATGCTGGAGAAACAAAACATATCAGACGAAATTAGATGATGAATTTATTTAAATCGATTTTTACATATTATATTTTTAAACTGGTAAAGGTTTCCTGAATAAGTTTCCTTCAGGAAACGATTTGAGAGGACTAAACACGTGTTTGCAATTTAATTAATTTAGCTAGGCGTTAATATTTATACCGACGAAAAGGGGTTTTCCCCGGGATCTCCGGTTTCCCTCTTTTCTCTGAGTTTTATAAGCTAAGCCTTAGAAGTATCAAATAAAATGGTGTTTGAAAATGTTTTTTTTTTGTGTGCGGTGTCAAAGTTTTGCCTGTAGTGCTTTGTCGTCGGCCGTTCAAACCCTCGATTTAGTTCCGCGGCTGCATGCATAACACATTTGGGCTGCCGGTTAAGAACATCGACAGACTATTTAACAAAACACCGTCAGGAACAAATAAATTGAAAACATCGCTACTTACATGTATGCTCTTAACTTGGCCTGATTCTAATGCTCTAATCATCTGCCTCTAGATGAGAGTCTCTAATCATCTGCGACACTAATTTATATTGCTTTGACCCAAAATTATGAATTATGTTCTAACATTATTTACTTGGCATACTTATTTTTTTACATGAAGTAAAGTTCAAGAACATCGAGTACGCCATCGCGCTTCGCGCTCTGACTCCTCGCGCTTCGCGCGCGTCGAACTCCCCTCCCTCCCCTTTATACGCCTGCCACGTAGGCTACGAGTGATCTAGCTTTGTTCCGGTTTGATCCGTTCTTTATTTTGTTCTTGTAGTCACAAAGTAATTCCACTCTGAATATTTGCTGCTAGGCTTGACGCAAGGCACTGAAATAAGCGCCAGTCAACTATGTGTACTGTATTGCGTACCTATGTAATGCGTCAGCCAACTTGAAATTATAATTATATTTTCCTCGTCGTGACTGAATTTGGCAGTACACATCTTTTACCTAGTTGATATTTATAGCAGGACTCCTTGAAAAGAAATAAAATAAATAAATAAAGAATAAACACTGAGCCGACTTTCAGTCCCCTCCGCGATCCCCGTTCCCCGTTCAAGTCACCAAAGTCCACGATTGTTTTGGTTCACGCTTCTAAATCTTTCACTGCATGAACCAGAGCAAAATCCATATAAAAAATATATATATATTTGTAAAATAAGAAACAACAAATAGAAAACTGAAAAACACAGTTATAGGCTATGAGTGACACATGTATATCTGTGACACCCCAAAAATGCCGGATGTAAGATGCAGACTTGCGTGACACAACATTCACAAGGGAGTGTTACTTCCGCTGTGAATAATTTCATTTTATTTCAGTCCCAGGCCCCCCACCGATATCATTGTGCGGTGCTCGCCTTCTCTCATTCAGCTTTTCGTTTTGCATTCCGCGACAGAAACGTGGTGAGTTATTATGCTTCTAGCTTTCTTCATCCACTTACTCATTCTTTGCTCATTTGACATGTATCTGAAACACAATAACACTGCTTTAGAGACACTACTATTGTGTCGACGAAGGCCAACCATCTGCAACGTGCCCTCGCCCTCTATAATTTGCCTCTGTTTATCTAAATATCTGTTCAGTCTTTGAGTTTTTGATTTCGTACCATTTCCAGCATTTCAACTCGAAAATATGTCAACACAAGTAGATATAAGAGACGAAGGTTCCTTCAAGAGCGCATTGGTGGATGTGAGAAATGATGATTCCCCTACAAATTGGTAAAGAGATTAAGCTTATTAAAAGTTTTATTAATACAAGAATATAAGCTTAATAAATATGCTATTTACAGGCGTTTAATAAGCTGCGAGTACGTTTGTAGCTGTTCTTATGATGTAGATATTTTTTTGCTATTTCCGCTTGGTATTAATAAATAAAGAATTAGAATCGTTCGAAATATGTATAAACACGCCTGATTGCGTGCGTGACAAATCCTTTGTATATTGAGAACAATGCATGTACAATATCAGATAAGCTATATTTTTCTATAGAAAGTGTGTGTTTTCTAAGGCCAAGGGAAAAGCAAAGCACTTGTGGATGGACATTTGGGAGATCATAATAAACTGAAATACCATAAAATCCTGGTTATAAGCCCTGGGCTTAATTGGCTTATAGGGCTTTTAGTTGGGCTAATAAATGAAGAGGCTTATTTCCTCAGGAAATAAGGAAAAGGGTGGGGGGAGGGGATGGAGGGGTGGGGGGGGGGGGTGGGGGAGAGACGAGACAGGAGCCACTAAGGAAGGGGCGGGCCACCATGAGTAAAATGCAAGGGAAGCTGGAGTTTCAGAACCCCTTGTCCATCTACTGCATGCATACAGGAGTTTTAACTATAGTTTTTAACAACATATTCAAATATTTCTGTAGGATGCTGGCTGCACATTGGGAAGGTAATCCCAATATTATCTACTGTAAAGCTAGGGGAAGCGGAGGTGCTGATGAAATGGCAGGTGTACTGGAAGACGGCGAAGTCATGTATGGGTTAGGTAAGCTACATTTACTGGATACTGTATGTCTGTGTTCAGCTATCAGGAATTGACAGCAATTCCTGACAATTCCTGATGCTATATATCATTGCTAGCAGCAACTATATGTAGCCACTGGTACATTGTATAGCAATCTCATTTATGACGACACTAAGTGTTGTCACAGGTTTGCATGCCAATCCTTTACATTACTTACATTCACTAAACTTTGAAAATGTATTATTTTCATTGTAATGTTAACAGTTCGTCTGGAAGAGTTGGTGGACAACTATGTATCAAAAACTGTCAAATTTGTTTATGTTCACTGGGTTGGTGAAAGTGTTCCATTTACCAAGAAGGGCAAGTTTGGTGTGGTTCATGGCTGTGTCGAGGAGCACTTTCAGGTATGAGATACATTTTATAGTGTGAATACGCACAAAGACGAGTGCAAATATGAGACCGTATTACACTCATCCTAGTCCCCCTGACCGTGCGCTACGGAAAACATTAGTGTTGAAAGGCTATATTAATTTTTTAGGAAATAATTATGTCATACATATAATAAACAATTTATTCAGTGGGAATTTGAGTAATACGGCTGCAGTTTTACTCGTCAATGTTTATTTTTTCTCACCTAAAGGCTCGAAAAAACAAAACTGACTCGTAAAAAATACCTGTCCGTAATTACGTATACACAACTTTCCGCTGAATAAATTTTTTATTATACAACATAATTATTTCCTAAAATATAGCCTTTCAACAGTGTTTTCTATAGCGTGCGGCCAGAGGGACTAAGACGATTGCTTTTGGTTAAATAATGAAATATTTTTAAAATAAACCACTGACATGTCTAATATTAATTAACAATTAATTAATTAATTAATTAAATAATTTGATTTTGGATTGAAACTAGTTTGGTGTGGTTCATTGCAAACGTTGCAATCACATACATGTGTTACGGAATTCTCCATAAAACAGTGAGGGTCAAATATTTAAATGTTCAAGGTTTAGACAGGGTTTAACAAAACTGTGGCCTAACTCGAGTTTAAACTGAGCATCCTCAATGTGTTAACGTCATTTACAGTAAACCCTGTTTAATTAGAAGGTGTATAAAACAGACTAAGAAATAATTAGCTACTAAGACAAATCTGCCTATAAGATGATTTAAACCCTTTAAATTAGAACTCTTAAACAACGGCCTAACTTAGACTTTGTTTAAATATTTGGCCCTGAAAGATGTAATAACAAATTAAGTCTGACGTTTCTAGTTGTGTGGAGCCCAAGTCTCTCACGGCCAACAGTGGTTTATTTGGCTGCATTGACCAATACCTGGCCCTAGAGGGATGTGCAGGATTAGGGGTTCCCCAGATACATGTATTCTTACATGTGCAGTACATGTGGAATTTCAAGCCCCCTTATTCGTCTTTATTCGTAGACATACTTTGGGTGTGTAGGAGTTAACTAATGAATATTTTACATGTATATTACAGCCCAGTCCACTGTGTGATAGAGACTGCACAAAAAGCAGAATTAACAGCGGAAGAGATGATGAAGGTTATTTCAGAGACAAGGTGACTTTTTGAGCAACATGTACTGTATGTTAATTAGTGATGCACAATAACGCTCCCGCCACACTTCCTCTGACTCACCACTACCTTGAATTACTTACAGTAGCCCTGTTCATTATCCTTGTAACCTCTGGAGTGCCTCTCTCCCAGTCTGCCCAGCAGGTAGTATAACAAATTTATATAATGACGTACAGGTATTTTATCCGTTGTTTCTCAGTGGACGAACAAACAAAGTACTTGATGTCACGGATGCTGCTCAAAGACAGGTTAGTGGGATATACATTGTATTTAATATCATTAATTTTATATTACATATCTTGGTTATTCAGTGGAAAGCTGTAGAATACGGCTGGTTATTTTTAGGTGTCAGTGTTTATTTATTTAGCCATACAGAACTAGGTTTACATTACGAAGGCTAAATGTATATATATATATATATGTTATTGAACTAGCGTGAGGTCCGTATTGGGAAAATATTGGTCAAGTTCTTTTTGCAAGTTTGTGGACCGAGCCAAAGGTGATGTCCATAAACTTGCAAAAAAAGAACAAGACCAATATTTCCCAATACGGACTTAATGAGCTACTGGTAGTTCCATAAAATTTTTATTGTAATGGCTAAAAAAAATGCTTTATGCAACCATTCTCGGCTAACGTGCGCGCCCCAAAGCTAAGTATATTATTGCATTTTTCATGCCACTTTGCGAAAAGTTTAACCAAAATTGTCCATGTTTCATAAAAGGAATTTGGTGAAATGAGTTCGTGAGCGGTCCACTTAGCGGTCTGTATTGCAAAATTCAGACTGCTCAGGGAACCAATCAGAATGCTCCATTTCATCGTGGACCAGTTTGCCATATAATAAAATGTAACATTTCCCTCGTCACAGTCTGCCATGATTGTTGCTTAATTCTTGTTCTTCTGTAACAGGATCGTGGTTTTACCAGTAGCAGTAATGTTATCAAAACAGGAAAGAAACAGAGTAGTTTCCAGACTCCTGGCGCTGGTAAGTATCATTCCCCTTCATCTTCAATGAATTAGTTACTGGTACTAGTCTGCATGCATACACTGTACATGTAGCTGGGTATAGGTGTATATGTTGCCCATCTGTGACCACAGACCTTTCTTTATCTTCCTTATTCCTTTCCCCTTCCTCATTCCTCTCTTTCTGCCTCTTTTCCCCTGGTTTTTCTTGTCCCTATTTCCTCTCTTGACTTTCCTTCCCTTTCCAAGACAGGCAGGGGAGGCAATTGGATGCCTCCCCTACCTTGCCTCTTCTACCACCCTTACCTTCCCTTCCCTTGCCAAGGAAGGCAAGGGAGGCAGGAGTGGCTAAATTACCCCAACAGTACCTCCTTATGCATCCCCTACCCCCTTGCTTCCTCCACCACCCTTGCCTTCTCATTCCTTGCCAATACAAGGTAGGTAGTGGTGCCTTCCCTACCTCCCTATGCCTCCCTTTCCTCTCTTGCATCTTTTCCTGGTCTCCTTGTCTCTGTGTCTACTTTCACTTCTTAATTCAGTGAAATATTCTATCCAGGAATTAATTGTTTGTTCTTTCTATTTACTTGAAGTGGCTGTCAACATAGACGATGCTCTAACTGAAGCGATAGCTGATGTACGAAGCGATGATACACAAACCAACTGGTAAAGTACATGTACAGTACATGTGCATGTATTCTAGCTTCGGTTGATATTTAGTGGTAAAAGGGTCTTGTGGTTCCGTAGCTATGTACCTTGCAATTGACAAAGTTGTGACGCAATGCATCGTCAACGAAAGGGAAGATGTATTAGTTTACATGATGAGAACAAGAAATTCTGTGAAAACGTTGTTTATATAATGCTGATATACATTTAGGTAATTATTTATTTATTTATTTATTACTTTTAATTATTTATTTACATAAACAATAACCTCCATTTGGCGTGAAAATATCCACGAATATCCAAATGAAGGCTAATGTGTTTATTATCCTTAAAATATTTTCACAAACAGGCCTCTCTGTTTGAGAGATCTCTGTCAAGCTGTCAAGCTGTCAAACGTCAAAGTAATTTGTTTGGCGTTCAAAATTCTTGCTAGTTCAGTGGTTGAAAACGTTCAGTAACAATTAAATTTTACTTTGAATGCTGGGGGATGTTGCTTTGGCTGCATCATGTGACGTGTTTAAAGGAGCTACGTCACGGTTGGCGCATCTTGAAAAAAATGGCCATTTTTTTCAAGTTTGCCATTCGCAATCCGTCTTAATCTTCTCCATTCTCAACCATCCATGTTCCTGTTTGGTTTATTATCACCTCTTTGGTGTTTTTCCACCTAAGTAAACTATTATTTTGAGGCTTTCTTCAGTTTGAAGTTGATTTGCACTTTGCAAAAAATGACTTAAAATATCGTGACAGCTCCTTTAAAAAATCGTAGACGAAAACAAAAAAACTTGGTGGATTATAATACGTTAAATAAATGTAATAGACTCCGAACCCTAACCAAGCTCCTGCACCATTCAGTGTGTATTATTTTGCTCTCTACTTGCCATTTGACCCTTATATTGCCTCATTTTGTTATAGGTGTGTTGGTTCTTACGGCGAAAAAAATCCCAAGAAGCCCATTGTTCTGATTGGTAAAGGCACAGATGGACTAAAAGGAATCGTTGCATTGCTGGAAAGTGATATAGTAGCCTATGCTTTGCTCAGAGTGGTGGGTATATTACGCTGTCATATTTGTATTATGTGTATTGATATTTTTTGTCTAAGGTTATGTTTGCACTTGGGCCAAATCCCGGTTTATGTAGCATGAATAGACAAGGAGTATAGCCTATTCTCCCTGGATGGGATGCTAGTCCATCGCAAGTTACTCCCCAGCATGTTTGTCAGGTTGCTCTT
Source organism: Desmophyllum pertusum (assembly GCA_029204205.1). Classification (NCBI taxonomy): domain Eukaryota; kingdom Metazoa; phylum Cnidaria; class Anthozoa; order Scleractinia; family Caryophylliidae; genus Desmophyllum; species Desmophyllum pertusum. The sequence goes on along the minus strand of MU827779.1, from coordinate 182,828 downwards.
GACTCATCACCCAGCGAAATGCATCGACACATTCAAGTATAATGAGCTGCCGGCGCTAAATTTGATTCGCGGAACTGTGGAAGTACGAAACTACAGTCTCATATATGTACGATGAATTGATTACAGCTGTGCCATTTAGTAACTGTGGGCAATATTAGAGAAATATGTTAAAATAGTGAACGAGATACATGTCCTTTTGTAAAGCTTTTTGTAAAATGCCAAATTTACAGACGTTTGTATGGCTATGGGGCAAGTTTACCACATGGCCATACAAACGTATGTAAATGTTTCGACTCGTGCCCTTTCATACTTGACACAACAGCTAACTTTTGCATGATCTTTTTGGAAATGGTATCTGTTGTGTTTTTTGTTTTAAGTGAGTGCATTTCTTATTGCGATATCATATGTAAACAATTCATTTCTCATTCATCCTCTTCGCCCCTAGTGAGACACAAGGCCGCAAAAAAAAAAGTTGTCAGCAACCTTTTTTTTATTCATTTTCAGGTAGATGTATTTGATGGCATAGCAACGGTTAAGTTTGTGTGCATAACTTGGGTGGGTGAAAGCGTCAAACCGATGACGAAAGGGAAGATAAGTACGCACAAGTCCACTGTCGAAAAGGCGTTTCACGTATCCTTTGCCGTTAAGTATGAACGTTGTCGTTAAGTCCTGTTATCTACGTACAAACTGAATTCCCCTTACTGGTCGATCGCCATGTTTTCTTATAGTTTTGTTTGAAAGAACTGGATGCTGAATGTCGTTTGTTTGTTTGTTTGTTTTTGCGTTGTCACGTTTAGGTGTAGCCATATTTCATATTTTGATGTCCTTATAAACTCCACAGTGTCACGTACATTGCAATCATTTTAAACCTTTTTCCTGAAGAGTCAAAGCAGAAATTGATAGATCATGTCACGTGGTTGTAGCCTGTGCATCTGGCGGTTCGCCACTTTCGTATTTTGCCATCGTGCGCCAATGAAACTGCCAGCTACGCTGCAGGCTATGTGGTTTTAGAATCTGAGTTTGTGGATGAAATCCTTCAGTGTGATCATTCAAATGAAAGCTGTTGAGCAGTATTTTTCTGTCGTGCTGTTCGAGGATTCTTCAAATTTGTACTTTGGCCGAAACTTTTAGGAGGAAGTACAGTGTGGCTTTTCCCTTCAAACTAAAAGGACATCGTTATAATGTTGTACTTTAGGAGTCACAATTAGCCCAACAACCGCGCTAAAGCCTTGACCCTTGAGTCTTTTACAACATAGAGTACAAAAGAATGGTCAATTTATCGTTTTTACTTAAGGCTACTTCATATTCCTGTTGTATTTGTCTGCATTTGTATTTATAACTGAACAACCTTCCCCAAGCTCTAATCCTTTGGGAAGGCAAGTTGTCACATCTTCATGCAATCACCCGTTTTTTAACTAACTAGTTTCCGTAGCGTTGTTGACTCTAGCAGAATATTCCTTGACTGCACATGTTCCAGCCTGCACACGTTCCAATTTACGCAACGGCGTTAGGAGAAGTGTCAGAAGATGTGATCATGTCCAAGGTGCAAACCGCAAGTGGATCGAAGTCACATGTCAAGTAGTGCGATGAATGATTAAAGACGGACAAATTGGTTGTAGGTTAATTAATTATAAAAAAACTGAGAGTTAATAAAAATAAGGCTGGATATAAAAATGGGGAACAACTACATCTCCAATACTAGAGTACATGCATTTAGCAACTTTAGTTTTATATTTTATTCTTTGTAATAATAGTTACTGTAGTTATAATCAATTTTATCCTAGTTAGTGTTTTGTACTGAATGGAGTGCGTACACTAGAATAGTTAACTGAAAAACATAAGGTGTTACGATGAATGGATTGAACCAAAAAAGAGAAATTAATGACAAAATGGAAATTCTGAATTGTCTATAAATCTAATTCCTTTAACCATGTTTATGGGAAGGAATATAAAAAAGTATATGCCTTTTTATCTTATCCTTTTATTACAAAATATCACTGTAATAATTAGATGCGATTTATCCTGTGAATTGCAGTATTAATACCATCTGTTGTAGCCAAACAGAGGCTTTATGATTCTTTAGTAATACAACTGTTGATAGAAACAGTAATATTTTACCTCCTAGCTTCCCCGCCTAGCAAAATAACCTCAGGTAACCATGGTTACCCAAGGCTAAAAATGCGCAAGACCTTATGCGATGTCAATGTCAAACTATTGATGGCGTGGGTAGGGAGGGTGGATGCAAACTCGAATTAAGGCGATCGGCACGGGTTTGTGTTGTTAAGGATTCTTGCAACAGAATTGTAGTTGTGGGCAGGTCTCCCATGTTTTGAGGAAAGAAACCAACTGAAGGACCAAGGGGACCGAAAATGCCCAATGGATATCCTACCCCAGCTCTAACACACGTTATGAGAGTACCAACTTAATGGACCTCCCCCTCCCCACGCACACGCTTTTCCAATCCACCGTAAGAAAAACGATGGCGACTGGAACATTTACCCACAATTCTTAGCGCACGAAAACCCCCAAACCGCCCATAAAAACGCACAGAAAAGTTCTAAAAACTTCAAACCTAGCATACACAATGTTGTTAGTACAGGGACGAATTTCGCAAAAATATTGGCTGTGTTAGGTTCGCAAGGTATTGTGGTAAAATGTACCGTCGCCATTTTTTTTCCTACGGTGGATTGTGTTAAGTGAGTAACAATGTATGTGCATTGCTGGATTCGCCCATCCTTGTACTTTTCTATCAGTTCAGCTTATAGACAGTGTATTGATGGAAGATTGCAAAGAGATGAATGATAAACTACCCACGCAACATTTTGGTGGCTGTAAATGAGGCGTCCATCGGTAAATAATTATGATTATTAAATTGCATTGCTTTGTTTTTGCTTATGAAGGTCAAGTTGGTATATAACCAGCTGAAATGCATGAGCGGATAAAAATGCAACAAAAAACAATTAATCTAATCTATAATTAATTTTAATTTAAGAGAAATGAGTGACATAATGTCAGGGAAATAATTTATTTCGACTTATAGTGAAATAAGTTCTCTATGTTCAGAGTGAAAAGTAACCCGTTTACAAAACGTGTTATTTTAATGCGAAGCTGATGTAGCAATTTAAATAAATGTCATTTTACGTAAGCTAGAAGGCAGAGGACGTAATTCAGTACAAGCGCGCGCACTGCTGGCTACAAAAGAAATTCGAAATATACCAAGTTAAGGACGGTGCCTCCTTTTGTTACTGCGCATACGTTCTGCGCATAATTTTTCGCGTCATTAACGCGCGCTCGAGCGCGCGCACATACAGAACATTGCGGAATCTCTTTCAGGCTAAGCTCGGCAGGGAAATATCTGGTCGTTTTCTTCATATAACTTACAAAAACGCGTGGTGACCCCTACTTTTTATGTTATAAAATGGAAGCGGTAAGCCTATTAAACATATGATTATTTTTTTGTTGTGTGCAAAAGTTATTTAGACTGTATTTTTGGTATACCAGAGGAGAGCTGTCAGGGTTGATAATGGCTACGTTGCGATGATTTTTAATTTAAAAAACACATAAACAGTAGTTGTTATATTACCATTTGTTAAGTATTTTAAAGCTTTTTATAGTTATTGTTGGTTTTGTGTATGTCAAGGTAAATTCAAAGGGAATCTGCGAAAAAAAATATTTGTCTTTTTTTCCCCGAGAAAATGCTATTTCAGCATTTTTTCCAGATTGAAGCTTGATTATCTCTTGAAAATGCGTGGTTACCCCCAATTTTCTTTTTGGATTCCAATAGCCCTTGCTAAGATCTGCTTTTCCCGCATAGTCATAAACCCCGCAAAAATACTTTGGTATTAGGAGGCACCGTCCTTAAGTGATGGAAAACATCAGAATATGCCGTTGGCCTCTTTTGTTTCAAGTCTATAAAATCGGCTAAACTGCAAGAAATACCGAGTGATTTCACCGCTGTTATATATTTAACAATTATTCCACGAGCCCGCGTTGGATACGAGATGATATATGGTACCGGTTTACGGACTTTCCCGTAAATTGTTTCAGGCTTCCTTTTATAAATAGTGCTCGTTCAGTTGCATTTGTTGTACATTTACAAGCATTTCCCATTAAATATTTCGTTCCAAAATTTGCTACATTTTCTAGAAGTTTTGTTACTTCGTCTTCAGTCAATTCTGCTGTGAAACAATTTTCTCCGGCGGCCATTGTTCCTTGGAGAGAGAGAAAACAATTCAGGTCTCTTTCTCGCCGATGCGTTCGTGGTATAATGGCTCATATCCCATGGCCTCTAAGCCAATCAAAACTCTAGAAATGCATTATCCAATGGTTCAGTTTTTAATAAAAGTCGTTATTAGCCTCCTCCGCAGGCAACTCTTACATAAAGGCACGAGTGAGAGACTGGTACGGAGGACAAAAAGGTGACTGAGTGGGGTTGGGGACAGTGCCCGCTCTTTTGCCCCTTTCTTGCCCCAGACACCGGAGACCCAGGAGTCGCCTGCGGAGGAGGCTAAGTCGTTATATAAGTTACGTTCTTTTCGTCCATACTCTAAAATCAGTTGATACAACCACCTCTGATTAAACAACTTAATCCTTAAGGGGGTAGTCGTGACGGAATCCTTTGCCACTTTTTAAATGTGCAGAATATTCTTCAAACGTCAAAATAAAGGTTCACCAAGGTAGAAAATACCAAATTAAAAAGACCGGATGTTTGTATGAACCAAATGGTAACAAAGGTTATGATTGACGATTCTGGTGGATTACGAACGACGAATATGAAATACAGCGGCGTACGCATGTCCACTTGTCAACGGCAAAGCAGTGACCAATCATTTCGCAGAGGTCTCGACAAAATGTGCGCTTAGTTGCAATGTTACCCCAATAATTCGTGGGTTCTCTTTAGTATTGATGCTTTTAAGATGCGTAAATAGAATACGAAACAAATTGGACCGACCAAATGGAATATTCTTGGTTTGCATCTGACGGACGTCATCAAAATTCTAAAATCTAAACTGTTTATTCTGCAAAGCTATTCTTTTCACATATTCTAAACATACACAACATTAATCTCTGTTTGGTATCGATTCAGTGCTTCGTTTCGAAAATAAAGTATTTTTAAATTTGCGACGTCTCGGATGAACGTGTTTTTGAACTGTCACAAAAACGGGTATTTTTAGTCATTTTTAAATTTTTATACGTGATAATAATTTAGAAGTGATATCTAAAGAGTTTTGAAATGAAAGCTAATGATATCGGTGGTAGAATCTACTCTACTTCTTGTACAGTTTTATTGCCGCCATATTGGTATCCCAAAGAAGGGCACCAACATGGCGGCTGCATACTAAATGCTGTATTTTTCTGAAAATTATTTTCGTATTAACTCGCTTATGAAAAACGCTACAAAGCTATAATTTGGGCAGAACGTTTCTTTCTGCCTGCCCTATAACCTGTTAATTTTCTGATATTGTTCATGCAAGCGAACAGTTTTGGTAACATTGATGCAAACCACCAATACTTGGGGCCACTTTCAACCGGAAGATAAAGCTTTCGTATCAGATTTCTTTTCTCGTATCAGGGCTACCGGTAGGATGTATCAAGTTTAATTACTTTCCAATTTGATTCTCTCTATCTTCTGAGCAGTGAATCATATTTTAGCTGAAAACGCGGATTTCCTAAACAGTTGTTAATGCGTCTTCATTATTTGCAAGATTACCATTCCAATTCCTGTCTGTATTGAAAGGAACAACTAGGAAGTCATTTAACATCATTACCAGTCAGACAAAAATGTATAAGAAAAAAACCTGTTTTTCCGGTTGCAAGATGTCGAATTTCCTTTTAGCAGTTCTAGGTTCGACACTTGCAATCTATTAAAGGAAGTCGATCGATTACTTGGAGCAGTCAGATTCGTGCAGTTGTTACGCACCATTGCCCTCCACGCGACACGGGCACTAAATAAAGAGCATTGCGGAAGTTTGTGTTAAGTTGCCATTTTTAAACTGGTAATAGAAGGAAGGGACTTTTTCCACGAAGGATCGGATATATTTTCCTTTTCCTATTTTTTTCCCTATCGGAGTAAATTGCGATTACATTTAACTTTCAGTTGAAGTTGTTTATGGACTTCTGCCCGATATCCATGTATGTATGTCTGTGTTCATTGCCGAATTCGATTTGGTCACTGACCAGCATAATTATTTCAATAAACACATTATGCTATTCTCCATGAAATAAATGTTATGTTACCTTTTTTGTTGAATAAAAAAATATAAACATACAGAAGTAAATACAGCTACATTCAATTTTATACCAAGCAATGATAATGAACGAGCTGATTCAGGCAAGGTCAATGTAAAGCAGTGTGACAAGTATCGTCAAGAGACTGCATGGGAATGTAATTTAAAAGAACTATCTTTAATACCGAGATATATAGAGCTTTTTCTTCCAAACTATATAAAATGGAAGTGGCGGTGAACTTGATTACGCAACATAATAGAAACCGGTTTAATAGTTCCGCCTAGCTTAAACTGCATGAGCGCGGTGTTGCGGTTTAAAATTAACATAAGAAAACATACACCCACGCTTACACGGTCAAGTGGTTGTTAGCATAAATTAGAACATTGATTATGCTCACAGTGAAAACTCGTCAAAGGGAAGTTCTATCTTAAAGCGGAACTTAAATTGTTGTAGTGCGCTTCAACGACCGGCTGGGAGGAAATAAAACGAGTTATCGAAATACTTTTATGTAAGACTGATATAAGCAAATGATTGACCTAAAATATGTACTGCATCACGATATTGATAACTAGTGCTCATTTGTACTCTGTTCTTCAAACATGCATACACACTATGAAAGCCAAGTACCACGTCAAAGTGATATCACATGATCCATATGTGCTTTTTTTGCTGTTCGAATCGATTTCCACTAATAACTGCTTTAATGTTTGCGAAATGACGTCACTAAGTGCACTCAAACGGATTTGAAAAGAATATTCAACGGCTGATATCTTATTTAAAGTTAATTGAACGTGAAATCACACGGCCAACACGAGTGGAAACTGGAACAAAAAAGCAGTCAGTGCAATTTATTAACAAAAAATGAGGCATGGAATCTAAAATAGAAAGGGGAACACTGAATTAATGACCTGTAAACAAACGAGTCTCGACTCAGTTAACTGAATCGAGACTACTTCAACGTTTAAATCCGCATTCTCTTGAAAAAGAGGAAGCATACTCCCAAATTTGCAATGCAGCTATAAAAATTCGGTTTGGTTCATTGCAACTTCTAAAATGGACGAAAAGCGTAATTCCCTAAATATGTTTCCCAATCACGCGAATCATGTTCACCGTTCTTATAGCTATAAAAGAGAGTTCTGTCGAAGAAAATTCAAAGAGTTCAGAGTCTCTAGAGTGAGCACAGCAGAGTGAGTGCCTTTAATAAGACAGCCATTTATCTTTACTGCCAAACTACTATGAATTACTTCAAATCAAAGGTAAGTGGTCGTTATCGTTTTATTAAAAGTTTCGTTCAAGTTGAAATTTGCTTATTTGCAAAAAAGTGAGAAAAGACATCTCTCAGACAAGTTACTTTGGGTATTTTTTTTTGCTTTGCTGTATGCACACCGAAGGGTTAAGCAACGGCGAGTCATCTACATCTTGCATTTATGCTATCTTTTTGCGTCTGTACTATTAATGATCCAATGATGTACGTGCTTGTAATAGCTGTTGTTGATACTGTGACGAACAAGACCGGTAGACTTGTTTTCATTAAACGAGTTAAATAGAAACAAAATTAAAAGGCATATCAGTGATTGTAATATAAGCATTTCCTTAAACAGCAATGAACAGTCATCCGTTTACAAATCCTAGGATCTAAAAGTGAAAGTAAATAAACAAATAATGCACTGATTAATATAATGTCGAAAGAATATCCACACCGTAGAGTAGACCGAGAGGCTTGCCAGTTTGACCAGTTAGACCTGTTTGGAACACCAGCTACTGCTTTTGGTCATAGTGCAATGGAGGAGGAGAACGCGGAACCACCAGACCTCAAGTCCAGGATTGACCGCAAATGCACGCTCCTCATGATAGGCATCATAAAGTGTCCTCATTGATAAAAGTTCACCAAAACACGCATAATTTTGTCAAATATGAAAATGACAAATAACCCAGTCATATATGAAGTATTTAAAAAACAATACCAGCGTTCAATCCTGGACATAAGTGGACCTCAAGCACAACGACGTTAACATGGCTACTCAAGCTTCTACCATACATATTTTAACAAGAGTAATAAACATATATATATTTTTACTCTGTTGACAGGATGTCCTCTACACAACCTCGGTTGTCCTGCTAGTACTCTTCTACTTTTCTGACTATGCTGAAAGCAAACCCACAATCAGTTCACCCAATCCATCTCAATTTCAACCAAATGGTACCAAGCAAGGCAATGATTCGGATCATGCCACTGAAGATGCCGCGAGCTTGATGACACGTGGTCCAGGATATGAGGTTGACGATGCGGCCGTTCAGAGTGTTGAGGAAAACAGAGTCAAGAGAGAAGTTACGCTGTCAAATCACTGCGTGATAGGATACAACAAAATAGAGATCGATAAAGAGAAGGTGTTCGTGGCGGCGATTTGCGCGGTCGGTTGCAACGAAATCAAAAGAGTATTCTTCTTTGACGATAGAGAACCGTTGGTAATTGCAGTAAATTGCCAAAAGAAGAAATAAAGTGGGTGCTAAGCATCTTGTGTATATATCATACTAGTGACACAAATTTCTGATGTATATTGTAAAGTTAAAAACTACGTTATCGTTGAGAGAACATTCAGAGTTCTCAACGGGAGATTTGAGTAACAATGAATGTTGCATGGAGAATAGACTATTTAACTCTTGATCATGCATATGTACAGTATGTGATGTTTTGTTAATAAACTATTTAATTATGTTCAGTGTAGTTTATTTGCATTATCAAGCTACATGTAGTCATAGTTTTTTTCTTTAGCAGATCATTTTGATATATTTCAGCGGCTTCATGTACTAGAACACACCAGCTTGACTGCCAACTTTGCTTACTGATATTGTTATAATATGGTCCCACGAGAAAATTGACTGGTTGAAAGTTAAGCCATTTGCGTGTCCCATTCCAAAGAAAGATACGATAAACAACGTAATCCACACCATGTTCATAAATTTGCCACCTAATTTTTATTTCACGTCATTAGTAAAACGTTGGTCACATGGTACATCCCTTCCGGTCAATTATCTAAACAATACGGGGTATCGAATGGTCCTTGCGAGCATTTGCGAGCATGCGAGCACAGCGTTTTTCGTTGCGAGCACGAGCATTGATAAAAGTTAGCCTTGCGAGCAACGAGCACTTTGCAAAAACTACCTTTACTAAAACTGAGCATGCGAGCACTTGTAAAAATATGCGAGCACGAGCAAACGAGCACCCACTAAAATTTTGCGAGCAATTCGAGCAGAAGCCTAATTTTGCGAGCACTTGAAACATTTGAGCGACCATTCGATACCCCTAACAATAAAGCTGCTCCATTTCAACCTCGTTCCCAAGGGTCTACTCCGCTTTCAAGATGGCGGCTGGACGCGGAGAAGACCCTGGAATACACTGGCGAAATACTCTGACGAATCGTGAAGTATTTTGTCACGTGACACACGATTGAAACCCGTTTTCTCTATACTTGACCAACGGTTCTAGGATCAAATATCATATTTGATCGTAGAACCGTTGGTCAAGTATAGAGAAACCGAGTTTCGATCGTGTGTCACGTGACAAAATGCTCCACCATTCGCGATTCGTGGAGTATTTCGCCAGTGTATCCCAGGGTCTTCTCCGCGCCCAGCCGCCATCTTGATAGCGGAGTAGACCCCGGGAACGAGGTTGGCTACATCCATAAACTGCCCGAGGCTGATATATCTTTTTCTGCAGTCATTTCCCAGCGAAATGTTTTTTCTTTAAAAAGGTCCACTGCGCTTGATTGAAACTGTGTCTGAATTTATGACGCTTTCTATTTCCATTCCCCGATTCAGGGTCGGACAGGACTTACAGGGGCATATAGGGGTTTTATGAGATATGAGTATTTAGTATATTTTGGAGATTACTCAACATATACCAAGTTGAAAGTTTAAAATCCCTTTCATCTATCCTTTAACTAGAGCATAATGGTTTCTTGTGTACTGTGGTGTTCTATATTTGGGTATAATTGGTTAGGAATATTGGGATATCACTACCCCAAGGAAGAAAATCAAAAAGGAAAATACCAGAGACAGCTGTAGCCAAATTGGCAGCGGAAGTCAAACATAAATTTACGTCAGCGTGGTAGTGTGGACTGCAGATGATAAATTTCGCATATTGTACCTATGATGTTAGGAGCTACTGCTCTGCAGTTAGCTTATTCAGTTTCAAATAAAAGCAATTTATAGTGAAATTCAAATAATGTATCCACATTGGTAAAGCCAATTGTTTTGAACCGAAGTATCTCGACCATTTCCAGTTTCGGTTGCTTCTCCGATAGAAAACTGAGAAAAGTTTGAGTTATGTCGAGGTAATATGTCGAGGTAATTAAAATAAGTGGTGTGACATTTTTTACATGTATTAATCTCATAAAAGCATTCTATTTTTTTAATAACTTTTTTTACCATTGAAAATTATTTTAGTCGTCCGGCTTTAACCAGGGGGCTTTTAAGCATACAGTATTAATTGTATTGTTCTATTTTAATTCCTTTGTGCTGTATGATACACAGTTTTAACTGCCGTATTCATAATGGGGCATGTAATTTGAATTTTTCGGCAAGTTACTTTAAGGAAACACAAAGAGCGATACTGAGTTAGAAACTTGCCGAATTTTTGTTGTTGTTTATTTATTTTAAAATTTTAATTGTATGAATTTTTCAGCCACATCCACAAAACGACATTCTGCAGTACCTTTTTCAGGGCGTTCTTTTTTCTTTTCCGACGATCACCCCAGTCACTTTAAATTATATGGGAGTCTCTTCGGGATCATTGAAGCCAGGTGATCCGCTAAATTAAGTTCCAGTTTGATATTTGTACCTCCAATACCTAACCAAAACGGTATCCCGTTTTGGACGTTATTGAGTCATGAAAGTCCTAGCCGAAACAATCTTGTTTAAACTTTTTAACACTAAACTGTTTACAGCTTTAAAACCTTTTATGACAATTATTCCAAATAATTATTTCATAATCAGCATACTATGTAATTAAAAATAAAAAAACGGATGTTTTCGGCAAACACGTTTTTTTTGGAGGCAATCATATTAATTGTAATTATTATGTTTTAATTGCTTTTCTTCATTTTTTTTTTTTCAGTCCGAATGCGTTTGTGAGGGAATTTTGTCATGAGTTGTGACTGATTTTATGTCTGAATCGAAACTTGAAAGCAATATTATATTACCACCGGTGGAAAAGGTGGCTTTGAAAAACGAAACGCGTTGAAATTTCGACTACTCACTTCCTTCGATGGCCTAGGCGTTTTTATTTATCAAATATAAACAAGTAGGATATATATTTGTTTTTCTTGTGACGGGGAAGGGTAGTCTGTTTATTTAGTATTGAAAGATGCGGTCACTGGCGACCAGATGCATGCAGGCACCATATTATTAAATATATTCGCTAGTTGATTGTTCTTTATGGTTCCAAGGTACATGAAAGCATAAATTATCACTACTGAGTGAGTTACAGGTTCCCGGCGCCCTTATGTAAAGTTGCAAGATAGATTCTGCTTTCGTATTAAATTTTTAAAAACAACTTTCTAAGTTTTAACTTACCATATATTACAGCTGGTCTCTTATCTTATAATGACGTATAGCGGTACAATAAAATATTAAACGCGCTTGATGAATAAGTAAATCACCTGCCTTGTTAATTTTATCAACTATTATCGTAGCACCGCTGCTAATATTTTTTCTACATTCCGTTATTTATCGATATCGCGCGTTTAATAAACAATAAACACTTATTGTAAGGTTTAATCACATATTTGGTATTTATCTGTATGTGGTCAAAAGAGAAGACGGAAACAAATATTCAGTAATAGGAGGTAGTTTAGTCCACAATAGATGTTCCAAGCTCGGACACTAGGAAATTTGGAACATTCATATGTATCTATGATTGCAAAACGTTGCTCAAATTATGTTATAAAGTAAGTACAGCTGATGGATTGTTTAAGCATCTTGCGAACAGGATGTCAATTTAATTTTTTTCGCCAGAGGCCAAGACTGCGTGCAAGCCGGACAGAATAATCCCACCTAATTTAAGGAGCCAATAAGATCCTGTGTATAACACGTCCCTACCACATTCACCTGCCTCTACACTTGTGATGCCGATTTTGATCAACATAACTTGGTAGAGTATAAATACGAGTATTTTAAGGATCTTTCACTAGCAAAGCTAGATTCTTATTGACAAGGTGTAGCTGAGCGTTTCTCACTTGTACTGAAGGTGGATATAGAAGCTATCAACATGCACTCAACAGCTACTAAGGTATATTATATTAGAATGCATTTTAGACTTCCCACATATCAATTACCTGTTGCCTAATAATTACACGCTCACTTCCGAATATTTTCTGCCCTCGCAGATATTTAAAGTGCTCATGGTTTGCCTACTTGTCGCTTCATCCTCTCGTGGCAGAATTCATAGAAGCAGTGCAGATCAGGATTATGTGGAAGACAACCACCACTCCGCCAAACCAGACGAACAAGAAGTCATGCAGGACATAGAAAAACGTAGTCCAGAGTTTAACCCACAAGACGACTTTGAGATTTCTAACGAAGTACCCAATGACCTGACGGCAGTCAAAAGGCAATGTACTAAGGACACAAAACACAGAGGGGGCTACAGATATCATACGTGTAAGAAAAATTGCTGTTGTGTTGAGCATGTGTGCAAGAAGTGTGGGCCATGCAGTAGTGGGTAGTCATAGTATGATCACTTAGACAGTTACACTCATGATATTAGGAACGGACAAGAAATAATGAAATAAAGAGACTTTGTAACTAACAATAAAAAAATGAAAGAAAACCGACAAATTTAAATTGCAATAACGATAATTGATGTTTGTTACCCAAAGCATAAATAAGTAATAAATAAATATACAACTCGTTGCTTTGTTGTCTATATATGTTCTCCTTTGAACATGCCTATGACGGCGTTATTTGATACGAAATAAACTCGCTATCCTTCTCACACATCTACACTGAGAGACCTGAAATTTACCCCAAAGTTTCAAAACAAAATGCCCAAATGTGATGATGAATACAGCTGTTTCGAGAATGGTTGTCGGAAAAAAGCGTACGCGACGCGCGACAATCCCGAAAGGTAATCTGGGAAATGATCAGCAAGGTACGTTCCTGACACTGTAGCTGTCGAACCTACTTTTGTTGCTTTCTTTTAGCACTCGCAAACATACGTCCATGGCGTCTCGTGCCATTTTCAGAGAATGAAATGAAGTCAAGGAACCGTGAACTTAAAACTACCCACAATACCTTTCGGGATTGTCGCGTGCGCTTTTTACGACAACCTTTCTCGAAACAGCTGTATATGAATGAAATCATATATATGTATGAACTGCGGAAATGAAATGAATAAATGATCATCGCAGTTGTGGGATTTTAAGGCCGATAAAATTGTTTGGCTTCAACGGGCCCATTTGAACTCATGACCTCCGCGTTACTAGGCGATGCTCTACCAAGTGAGCTATAGAAGCCACACGTTGGGAGCAAACCGGGTAATATGGCCATCTTCCGTTGACGCGCTTTCGCATTGAGATATTAACATGTACTTTTTTTTCGTAAAGGCTTAAATCAATGGGCCGTTACTATTTTCGAAGAAATCCAATTTCGCCAGTACCCATTTATACTCCTGTGGGATAGCCTGCGTAGCAAGCGTTCCTGAACGAACGAAGAGCTTTTTCTGCATTTTGGCCGCGCGGAAATTCTTGCTCAAGAACATAAAACACACAGTGACCCCGGCCGGCCAGCTCACTCGATTATCATTAGACCACCGCGTCTCCCATTCATTTTCCATAATTCGTTTGGCGAGTTCTGGCGTGCACACAAAAATGATTTTTTTTATGAACAACACAGTCGCCATATTTCAAATGGGGAATAAATGACGCAATATATAGCAAAATTGATTGGTCCGACATGGATCATGATGCCACCGGAAATGGAAAAGCAAAAAGAGCCGTCGAGGGACTGGACTACACATGCACTCACTAGGGCAACCCTCGCTTCGTGGGCGATTCATTTGTGCAAGTTACAAGTTACTTCGAACACCTTGACTCTTAATAGGTTAACTTCTAATGTCATAAAATGTACCGTGATAGACTGGAAATTGTGGACATTTCACGATTGAATAACCTGACAAATTGTACTTTTTTGAATTTTAATATTTTATTTCCGTTTCAGTCTTTTACAACTTAGATATACATCGTTATTACAATTCACATATAAGTTACTCAACTGTTTTTTTTCTATTACAAATGATTACAAATTATACCTTTTCATTTTATAATAAGGAAGCGAACATAAAAGGACAGAAATATAGTATACCAAGTGCTTTCCATATTATTTAAGATGTAAATGTGTTTTTTTTTTTTCGTAAGAATTCCATTTATTTCTAGTGTTGGGACATTCCGTTTTTTGACATATATTTTTCTATATTTTTCTATATTTTCCCCGTCAGTGTCTGTATAGAAGAAGTCCCGTCACTTGAAGAGCTATGTGTTGTCTCTTCACCACCTAAGAATGCGAAATGCGTAAGACAAGTCTTTTGCTTATGTTTTTTAACGGTTCGTAATTCGCTCGAGGTTTTTTTTTTTTTTTTTTTTTTTTTTTTTTTTTTCATTTTGTTTGGTAATGACTCACCCCGTACCCCCACTTGGCCAACCCCTACGAGAACACATAGGGCAGCAGTGTTGTAAAATTTTTACTGTAAGCGCATTGTTTTACTTATTCAAGTTTTACTTGAAGAGAGTATAGTTTCTATTTTAAATCAGAGACGAGTATGTGAGTTTAAACCCCAGAACTACTCCCGAATAAATATTTCCGCTTGGAGGAAATGAAGACAAAGAAACAAACAAATTTATGTTAACCAGTGCGGGTAATTTAAATTATGCGTTCAGCAATGACATACTCAGTGATAACATAGTTAATAGAGGGAAATAGTTATGAAGCCCGGCAAACTTCAAAGGAGCAATCAAAGAGGCCAAGATTTATGTTGGAAGGTCCATGACCGTGCACATCTTTGTTTTGCGCTCATACACTATGCATGAATTACGTATTATTATTACTTTCTCATTCATTATATAATATTACATTATTTATATTTACAAACCCGTGTTTCCAGATAACTCTAGATCCGTCTATATATAGAAACATAGAACGAGCGTCAGTTGTTGACGTAGTGATTAACTGAGCTAGGAGAATCTACATATTGATGCACAATAAAAAAAAGTTACCCTCATTTTCTTTGTATTATTTACCCAGCAGAAAACATTTCCCGTGTTTCTATTGAGTTACAGAAACGGCACAAGTGTAAGTGCAGACGTTGACAGACATTTATAACTTATTTACTATGAAGCCAATTAACTAATATAAAAACTTAAACAGGAGTACATCGACAATTTTCTTCGTGGTTACGACTCAGGATTTCCGCTTCATTTCTATTAGATTCTAAAGCCTTGATCAACTTAGAAACCCAAGATTGTCTCTCTACTAAATTTGAATAATCGATAAAAGACCTGTCCTTTAGTGCCTTGGGTAGCTTGTCGTTGCTAACTGTATCTTTTCTTATGACGATAATACTGTTGTCTTCCTTGTTTATCAGCCTATAAATAGCTTGATTTAACTCAAACTCGCAATATTTGCTCTTGAAAAAGTTCTCGGATACGACAGCAATTATTGTTCGGCTAACTTGGACACTATTAGACATGGTGTCTACAAACACTCCACCCGGCTCAAAATCTCGGTAATGGACGCAGCATTTGTAACCATGTTCCTCTACAATTCGTAGAAGAGTACCGTTCACCCATTCTTGGTCTTCAGTATTGAATATTATGAACGCGTCATATTTAAATTCTGAAAATAGAAAAGATTTATAAATCACATATCTTATTGACTTGAATAAAATAACGAAACATTGAAATGTGGACTGTGTTCGAGTCTGGGCTGAAGCGGAGAAAATATATATCCAGTTTACTGTAATCTAAGTTTAACCAACCCCGTGGGATTTTTATTAAGTATAGTAAAAAAATAACGTGTTTGGTATGAAAAGCATCCAAAGTTGTTAATTTTAGTGGCATTCACGTGTCAATCACAACATAGTGACGTCTCCAATCAGATCAAAATCCGCCATCTTGGAATTCAAAATTGTTCAAAATGTCAGAAAATTGCCCAATTGATTCCAAGTAAAAAACAATACTGAATAGTTAGGGCACCGTAGAAAAATTGGGTAAGAATGACGCACCTTGTTACCTGAGCAAAACGTTTAATCATTACTGTTTGAATTGCTTGTCTGAATACGTTTTAAGTTATGTTTGAAACCAGCGTCGGCGGGCACTACACCCAACCCCAACCCCAACCAAACACCCCAACACCAACACATCAACACCCCAACACCCCAACACCCCAACACCCCAACACCCCAACACCCCAACACCCCAACACCCCAACACCCCAACACCCCAACACCCCAACACCCCAACACCCCAACACCCCAACACCCCAACACCCCAACACCCCAACACCCCAACACCCCAACACCCCAACACCCCAACACCCCAACACCCCAACCCCTCCTCAAGCGAAACAAACCTGTTGGAAGAATCTTTTCTAGTACTTGTGTCCTCTTTGACTGGAAATACTTGCGACGAAGAAGATAGGCAATCATGACAATAAGAACCAAGCTTCCAATGGCAAATACTGTTACTAAAGCTAGAAACAAGTAATTGTTATTTAGCAGAGAGTAAAATTTTCAACCTTTCCAAACGTTTTTAACTTTTTAACACTTTAAACCTATTAAGCCTCTCTAATTAGTCGCAAGCTCGTAATACATGTATCTGTTTTGTTCACTGATTCAACACATTTCCTTTAATTCTCATTCTCAGTTCATTGTCAACTGAGAATGAGGTGGCAGGCAAGCAAATTATTTATCGATCAGTTATTCGGAACCCGAGAGTTAATCGCTTGAAAGCTTGAAATATTCAAGGAGGCGAGTGACACAAACTACACTGAACGGGCCAGCTTTAACCCTATTCAGACCGGGCTTTTTTTTGTTTTTGTCTTTTCCGACCAGGGGTGGGGGAGGGGGAATTCCCTCCGTTTCTCCAAGATTATTGAAGCTACAGCAACGAGACTTGGAGGATATATAGTACGTCCAACGTACAACGTCCAACAACGTATGAAACACGACACGACAATTACGTCATTATTTCCGAACAGCCGCCATCTTGGATCCGCCATCTTGGATTTCTGGATTTTTCCAAAACGTAAAAAAACACCAAAAATTACTCAAAAGTAAACGGAACCAATAAAAGAATGCTAAAATGATCAATAAAGGTAAGAGTTATTGTCAGAAAGTTATTTTTGTCCTATTTTTGTAACAGCAAGTTCCCATGAACAATGACATGTCATACCAAATTGTTGCCAGATAAATTTTTGGAAAGGTCGAAAAGATCATCCCCCCCGGTCTGAATAGGGTTAAAATGCCTGTCGCAAAGGATTCTGGGGAACCTTTGAAGGCTACCTTTGAAGTAACGACCAGAACCACTCCTAATCTCCGCTTAGGGATTATAATCATTCTAAGCTACCAAATTAGCGAGTGGTCGCGGCCACCATAAATTATTAATGATTACTAAATGATATGGACAATCCAACTATTATAATGAAAAATGAGCTTGCAGTGTTGTTGCTAGTCTGAATAGCTGACTTGTTTATTTCCGTAAGTATCTCATTTACGTGTTGGTCATCAGGATGTATAGATGATACAATCATAGTTAATAGAGGGAAATGGTTATGAAGCTCGGCAAAGTTCTTTGTTATATGTTTTTGTTCGCTATTTTGGGGGTTGACCGTGCACAAAACCTGACAAATACAATAGGTGGTTACGTGTGTTCAAGCAACTAACCAATAGAAACGTTGCGATTACGTAATTCATGCATAGTGTATGAGCGCAAAACAAAAGATGTGTACGGTCATGGACCTTCCAACATAAATCTTGGCCTCTTTGTTTGCTCCTTTGAAGTTTGCCGGGCTTCATAACCATTTCCCTCTATTAACTATGATACAATGCACGAATAATGTCAAAATAAGTGTAAAATTATAGTTTGGTTCTCCTGGGGCCGATTCACGAAGCCATCCTGGAAGTTTAGGGGCGGATCCAGGAATTTTTTTATAGGGGGGGTCCCAGGATTTTCCCGAAAATGTGAAGTAGAAGGATAATTTTTGGAAGTAGACGGCAGTACTGAGTTATTACTAAAAGGCGCAAAGGGAAGTGTTTGGAGGCCCCCCTCCAGAACCTCCCCCTGGATCCGCCACTGAAGTTATAGGCTATTGTGAAGAAACAATACTTAGGGGGCTTCATGAATCTGGTCCCTAGTCAGTTATTATCTTCGACGAACTCACCTGTTGTTTTCATTGTTGTTTTATTCGAAGGAGAAACTGTGGCTAAAAGAAAATAACAAAAAAAATACAAACGCGTTAAAACTAATCAGACAGAAAAGATGCTAGGAACCGAGATAAGCAGTTATCTAAGTAGATAACTACTTATCTCGGTTCCTAGCATATTTTCTGTCTTTAGTTTCGATAGTTGCTTGCTTTTTCTTTTCCCTTTCACTGCATGAGCCGTAACAACTTATTTACTTGAGTTTTGCAATTTCACATTAGATATATAATATGTCTATCTCAAAAATATACAATTATAGGTGGTGATCACCATGGTTACTAATATAAGATGTTACTTAACCAAGCATCTAGATCTACTGAACCTACAGAACGTTTGATTATGTAGTAATTAACTATAACAACAAGTTGTTTAAAGCTCACCTTTGGAAGGAGATGGTGGAAAATAATCTTCCAGATCTAAACATAAAAAAACAGCTTTGTTTTGTTAGCTAGTACTTTTATTATTAACTTCGGTACGTTGCACTCTTCCCCAGAATGGCGACCTTGGTGAACAATTCTCAAAATCATTAATAATTCAAAAACAAAGGAAATCATAACCGTGTCGGAGGTTTGATATCTGATCAAAATGTTTGCGAATTATTTCTCTGTTTCCTCCTTATTTTTATTTTCGATTGAGAAGATATATCAAACCCTCGAGACAGGGTTTGGTCACATTTCCAAGCCCCTCGAATTTCGTTTAAAAATACTCCGCTGTGCTCTCTTCTCGGGGTTTGGAAATGTGATCAAACCCTGTCTCTTGGGTTTGATATATTACATCAAAACCGGGGAAAGAGGGTTATTATCAGCTAAATTGTACATAACAGTAGTAACAGGATAGTTCCTTTGGGGACTGATGTAATTTACGTCATTTACGCCAGTCTAGTTTATGAGATTGAAAAAAGAAAATAAAGTTGCATACTTTTCATTTCAATCGTCCCTGACAGGCATGGAAGAGCAATAACCTTTTGATAACAAGTAGAAAAATAATGAAACAAAGATAAATATAATTAATTTTAAAACGTGCTAGTGAAGACAACTTAAAAGTACAGCACTTAGATTTATTTATTTACTTAATTCGCCAATGGTGGTTAAACAGACAATAGGACATGGCGTCCCTTGCTAGGCCTATCTACCCAGCGCAGCCCCAGTAGGAAAAAAGAAAACCCAAACCCAACCCACCACAAAGTTATATAAAAAAATAAAATAAAAAATAATTATAATGCTACCAAAGCACGCCAGCATGGGATCGATGATATATACTTATTAAATGACAGCCGATCGCGCGAGTCATTAAACGTTTGGC
The DNA here is from genome assembly GCA_029204205.1 of Desmophyllum pertusum. Classification (NCBI taxonomy): domain Eukaryota; kingdom Metazoa; phylum Cnidaria; class Anthozoa; order Scleractinia; family Caryophylliidae; genus Desmophyllum; species Desmophyllum pertusum. The sequence continues at coordinate 162,826 of MU827779.1, read as the reverse complement.
TGGTAAAGAGAATCAGTGTGTAAAAAGAATGGGCATTGACTTTTAGCCTTATTAATATATTATTACTTTGTATAAAGAATATGAATAAGTGGTGTTTTTCCAATATAAAGTGCATTCACGTTACGTATGTTATCGATGATTTGATTGCACCATGCCGACTCATAAATTGTTAATGCTTTTTTAAATATTGAACGAGTATCGAAAACCAGAAATATAATAATCAATCTAAGTTATAATTGATCCAAAACAACGCGTCAACCCACTTCTAGAATAATTTCCCGGCCTCTTATGGCAGTCGTATAATTTCATTCCGAGTGAGATAAGTCCAATCATTTTTTGCCAATTCTTTCTGCAACCCTCCGAGGAAATTAGACCAGAGCATAATTTCGGATTGTTAACGGTAAAAATTACAATTTCAGCAATTTTACTTGCTGAGGCCAGGAAATAGTTAGAAAAAATTTAAAAACGAGGAATAAGAAATAATATCTTCGGTACTTTTTCGACACACTGTAAAATTATATAAAAATACGAATTGATGAAATCCAATATGGCGTACAACTGAAGAGACTTGTAATAAATATATTTTGTAGCCGTATTTTTATAGAATTTTACAGTGTGTAGAAAGAAAACCGAAGACCTTCGATTTTTAAGTTTTACGGTATACGCCTCAGGGTTATAGGCTATCATCGTTAGTTACTTACATCAAATGTAAAATACATATCGTATCTCCAACCAGATTCAGATTCATCATAGACCACATACGTCTCGTTCTTTAATGAAGAGAAAAATACATTGTTCGTGAGTTCATAATATTTAAATCACAAACCTAATTGGAATTAGCTTTATAGGAAATCCTTCTATTATCCGCGTTATCCAAACACTGTCAGGGGAACATGCACAAGCGTCACGAAATCCAGTCTCCGAGACGGGAGTGAGCTCGAAATTTTCAACTTGAAGTTACTAAGCAACATGACATCATGTCGTAATTGTCATATGCTGGCGTGGCAATTTTCGGAGTACTCGTGAGTGCTCGTGCTGTTTCCTGATTGGATAATAAGAATTGGAAACGCTTCGAAGCGGCTTCAACGAAGATTTTCCAAAAACGGCGCTTCTTACCCCGATTGAACATGTGTATCGAAACCAAGGTTTACAAAATTGACAGTCAGTCACAGTAAACTCTAGATGTGCTCGGATGTGCAGTTTGTAAGTCAGTAAACCTCTGTTTAACCATGGAGAAGATATAGATATGAATTACATGAAACAAATAATAAACGTTCTAATTCACTTGTAAGGCTTAAAAATAGAGGATTACAGGAAGCCACAATTTTCTAGTCCGTGACACTGCATGGAAACCTTCATTCAGATTCATTAAGATTTAAGTTATTTTCCAGGACTTTACAGCGATAAATCATATTTTCTTCTGGTCTGGTCTGGCCAGTATATGACCAGATACAATAGATGGTCTGGTATACGAGAAATATGTCTTGTCTCAGTGCGTTTTGGGAGGATGGTACATTGGAATACAGCATAAGTTTAAAAACTTCATACCTTTTGTCGTTCGATGTACTTAAATTGCCAGGTATTGTTGCTATCCGGATCGTCATACCAATAGACGAAGACGTAACTCGTGAAGTTGGTAATTCCTTCTAATTGGTATAAGGCAAGAGAAGAACATTTATATCTAGTTTCGATGTACGAATATTGATTACCGAGGTTCTGATTATATAAGCCCGATAAATAAAGTATAATTGTTAAAAGTGTCAACTACCATACTCGCTTGACGGCCGCGATAAACAGTAGCTGATGTCAGCCTCACTTCAGATTAGAGATCTGGGCCGAGTTGTTCAAAGGACAAGTAAGCTAATCCAGGATTAGCGCATATTTTGATTTCAGTTTTGCAACTTTTCTGTAAGATTTTATGTTTATATTTTTTGTCTTTCTGTTTCGACTTTGACTAATCTTAAACTTTACAAAACATTAGCAGAGAAAAACACTTTTATACTAAAAAAGTTAAAAGCTTGTTTAACTTTTAATCCTGGATTAGCGTTAATCGGCTTTTGAACAACCGGGCCCTCAGGTCACATTAATTAACCAATTGTATTTATCGGGAAAGGACAAAAATAAGCCTAGAAGAATAGATGATGATTAAGCCCTGGTCAAACGGTGCATGATAGTCGATGATAGTCGATGATAGTTGAAACGCGCGCTCCCGTTTGACCACCAACTATCATGCACTATCATCGACTATCATCGACTATCATTCACTTTGAACCTGTTCAAATTCTTCATGATAGTCGATGATAGTTTTTCCCGTTTGACCACGCGCGTGATAGTTCATGATAATTTTTCGGTCAGTTTTTTGCGCTTGCTTGCGTGATTTTTACAAAACTATCATGGACTATCACGAGCCGTTTGGCCATGCGAATGATAGTTGATGATAGCTGATGATAGTTGATTATAGTTTAGGGGGGAAAACTATCATCGACTATCATGCGCCGTTTGACCAGGGCTTTAAAGGGAGTGTTTTCAGGGTTCGGCGCATGTGCCGCCCGGCTTATCACTCCCACTCGCATGTACTTCTCGATACGTCAGTAATCATATACTATACTTAGTCTAAACAAAACGACGAATGACCAAAATTCACAAAACAATTCAACGGATTACACCGATAATTTCGAAATTAAATACCAGAATAAATTACCAGAATAAAGTGTTCGGGCCGAACGCTTTATTCTGGTAATTTATTCTGGTATTCAATGTCGACATGCGCCGAACCGTGGAACACTCCCTTTAAGAGTTGACAATAGTCACGGGTCGAGGAACACTCTAGCCGGGGGAGATGACGGATGTGACACGTACAGGCTAGGAACAATCAGGCACTTCTCTATATACATGAGCAACCTCGTCCCAGGGTCTCTCATATACAGGCGATCCAAACCTTAAAAAAAGATGCAACTTATATTTACTTACCATCTATGGGATACCACGTTATGTTAACATACGACGTGTTAGAATCCTCGTATTGATTCCTCTCTACTTTTTTATAGTTGGATATATATTGATGTCATCAGATACGTCATTCGGGCATGGTGATGTTTCATCCCCTGCGGTAAATCATCATTTTGGTCATTTAATATGTGCACATGTACATTATGCAGTAAAATAATACAAAATAATATACACCAGAGTCTAGGTTTTATTCTTGTAAAACGATTAAACCGTTACCTGGCAATATTCAATTATTTTATGGTACGGACTCTTTTAAATTTATAGCAATTTTTACTCCCTCAAAAATATTTTACTTGTAGCTTGCCTTTTCTTTTCTAATTTCACACATTTTATGGTATACATTTAATTTTGTCATTATATTATATTAACCATAGGATAATACATTTTCAACCAATTCGATTGGTTCCCTACTCAATATTCACGATTATTAATGAGACACAGCATTTTAGAGTGCGAATACGCACCAAAACGAGTCCAAGTATGAGACCATATTACACTCGTCTTAGTCCGGCCTGGACTGCGCGCTACGGAAAACACTGTTGAAAGCCTATATCTTAGGAAACATTTATGTCGTATAGTAAACCATTTCTTCAGCGGAAATCTGTGTAATACGGCTGGGCATTTTTACTCGTCAATGTTTATTTTTTTCTTTCTTTAAAATATCCATATTACACAACTTTCCGACTGAATAACTTTTTTAATCACTTCGCCTTCGGCGCATAATTGTTTCGTATTCGCGCTATTTTTGCGTCATTTGTCAAAAGTTGCAGAATGAAAGCCGAGAACGTTTTTAACCAATTTTTCAAAAATATGACTTTTCTAGTTACTCATCCATTTTTGCTAAAATGCTTAAAACCTGCAAATGCGGTAACTACTCTGTGAAGTGATATAAATACTGTTATTTTCATCAACATCGATCTGTTGCACTCTGGACTACTACACTGAATCTGTTGAATATTATGGTTTTAATGTTTACTCACCTAAATCTGCACTACGCTTTCTTCTCCTTGATAACGGAGTGACGAGCTGAAGCTCCGATGTACTGGAACCGGTTTCGCCACGAAACTCCAACTTATCTGCGAGCACAAATTAAAATAGTAAATCACTTTTTCAATGTAATTGAATTCGTTTATCAAAATCTGATCAAAGATTCGGTATTTGTTCTAACGACTGATTTAAGATACTATTTTTGTAATGCAGAAAGAGAATGGCCGAAGTGAATAGCAAATGGTGAGAGTATTAACAAACAGCGTTGGTTGATTCAATCTGTTCCTCAAAATATCTGTTCCCCAGACGATTTCGTGCTGGCTGGCAAGTCATTGTCGTATTGTATTGCTTTTTTGTAGTAATCACTATGTTAGCCTAAAAACCTAAAAACTTGGTTGCTGAGAGATACGTGTGCGACGCTGCACTTCTTACGTTTGTTTTGCATCTCCAATTCGTCTTAATCCCCCCCCCCCCCCCCCCCACCCCCACGGAAGGTTAAAAAATAGTTTCGAAAGTGTTTCAGTATACTAACTTCTTCCCCCACCCCCACCCGATTAATTGGCGGGTTTAATGATTGTAAATTTTGGATGTGTCGCTATGATACTTTGAATTGCTGGCTGGGAGTCTTCATATCCATCATGCTGGGAGCGGGGAACATATATATTTTTCCCAGCAACGCAGAAAAACACCTAAAAATGCCTTAAATGCATTTTAAGTTCGTTTATTTGAGTGGTATAATGCATTTTCGTAACTGAACATTTCGTCGAGCGCCCCTGGATTCAAGTAATTAACAATAATGCTCGTTCATATACATTACCTCGTGAGCCAGGTAAAGCAACAGGAGGAGGATGAGTGGGGGTTAATTTGGTTTCACGACAAATGTTGGATCACAAAATTTGGTAGTGATATCTGAATACTTTTCTAATTAAAAACGTTTAAAGTCAACACTCCCCTTCCCCGGTCCAAGTCTACATAGGGTTAATTTGTCAATGGCTACTGTATCGCGTGGAGGTAACTACTAACATAGTCAGCCTGAGTAAATCTGCCACCTCCCCTCCATTGCGCGGAGGTACACAGGATAACTACCAGCAAATAGGCTTTTGGAGAAACCTTAAAAAAACTTATGTTAAATTCCATTCCTCGCCACGAATTGCTACTAGCTCGGTGATCTGAATGGGATTTAATGTGCTTATGTGAACTCAGGCGCCTCCATCCGCCAGGATTGGAACAGAAACTAATCTACAAATAAGACCTTAACTTTGTTGAATTAGTTACCTTCGTTTTTTCTTCCTATGCACTTTTCAAAACAGTTCTGAGGTCTTGATGTCTGTTTAGAATCGAGAGAAAGCAAATCATAAAATGTTACACAATGTATACTGTAGAGTCCGGCGATATGTAAATGATTTTGCCGCTTTCTTAATAACTGTTTTTAATTTTTAAGGCCGCCTTGTTTGGGTCCAGTCCAATTGTTTGACCCTCTTTGAGAAATCATCAAAACCATTCAGTTGCTGATATAAACTCCAGCGAATTGAGAATAGCAGCCATCTTTGAGTCCAAATAAAGTTAATAAATACTGTTTACTGTTTACTGTTTTCAATTTATTGCGTGATATTTAATTGTAATTTTGTTCTTTTAAATGTAAATTTTGGGGCTTCAGCCCCACCACTTTTCTAAAAAGTAATAATAATAAAAATTCCCAGAAGTAATTTCACTAGTTAACATTTTTTACTGGAATTTGGTGATAACATTTTCTTTTCGATCTGCCGTAGTTCGCAACAGACAAAAGTTGCAATGACCATTAGCAAAGTAGACGTGATTACAACTGAACAAATATCAAGAGTTAAGATAACTTTGAGTTGACTGACTTTATGCTATTGAGCAGTTGTATCTTGCGTTTTATAGAGAAACGTTTTTATGACATCATTTTATCGCCATAGATACTTTAAACTGAGAATTATACACAGCTCTGGGACATCGCGGGACACGGGAGTCCTGCGTGATAACCAACAGGATAAGGGAATAGGCCAATGTCGGTTTGTTCACAAACCTTCTTCTATCGTCAAGCGCGCGAGCGATCGTCTAGCGTGCTAGCGATAATAAAAAAACGCGAAAATAAAACGCGCGAACGCAAGGAGTGGTGGTGAGTAAAGAGAAAAGGATCAGCTTCGGAAATCGCCAAGACTCGAAATAGGCCTATTATAAAATCGGAATCCCATCTCGGAAATCACCAGGAACTGTTAGTCTACAAGCAATTCCGCTTTGATAAAAACACTATTACAAAAATATATAAAATATATATTAATATTTCATACTTTTTCGAATAATGTAAAAAGAAGCATTGTAATTTGTATACGGTTGGTTATATCCAAAAGATCCAAAAGGTCCAAAAGATCCAAAAGATCCAAAAGATCCAAAAGATCCAAAAGATCCAAAAGATCCAAAAGATCTAAAAGATCTAAACGATCCCAAACGATCTAAAAGATCTAAAATGATTTATAAGACTAACGGTGTTTTCTGGCTTTGACGTCACCGGTGATTTGGTTACGTATATGGTGCACCTGCCCTTTTATCTGTTAAACGTGTCACACAAGATAACAAACACGTGGATTTTCATTATACTGTTCAAAGTAGTTCCGGTGCTGTGGTTTGATGATAGTTGTCCCTCAAAAGAGTGTTTGTGATTCAGTGCACCTTTAGTCGACACAATTAATGTTTATAATTGTTTCAAGTTTTCGCATTTTACATCTCGATTTTCGGACAGGAAGGATTTCATAGTTGTAGATTCCGCATGGAAACTTGTAAAATTGCCAGCTAAACTGGTGGGACACTGTGCACGTGACGGGCGAAAAAAAGCTTGCTTCCAACTAGGAAAGACAAGGCCAAAATACGCAAACTTCGATACGAAAACTATCAGGAATAGAAAGACAGTCAAAGTTTACTTTCTCCTTTGTCTGGTGTAGGCCGGCGAGATTTCTGATAGTTAACTGTCAGTTACAATATATCATCGGCATGGCCTTGTATTGTTTGTTGTGTCTATGAGTTGAGCTGGGCGCACGTGTATTGAAAACTGAAGGTATTAATAGCCTCTACGTGACATTCTTTTTGTCTAATTTCGTGACAGACCCAAAGTATAAACCACAAGTTTGAAAGCCTTTTTGGTTTTGAATAATCGGTTTGATTTTAATTCATTCTTCCTGCGACCTGTCGATATTAGCTATCTTATTTCGTATACACCCTAATCACTATTAAATGTTTTTTTTAAGGAACGTGCATGATATCAAGACAATATAAACAATATAAACAACTGAGTGATCAGAATAAAACATTAATTAACATAATGCTCCGCAAGTCAGCCAATAAAGCGTGACCCGATATTAAAGTATCTAGTAGAGAACAGCAGAGGAAGTCGTACTGATTATAAGGTCCCTCTCAATGATACGAGGTGCTTTATAAACGATTCCTCGTGAATAAAAGTGGCTAAACTGTTTCTTTATTTTAAGTTTTTTTAGTTGACATGCATGCAGCCGAGGTAATGAGACTTACACTGCTTAATCAGAGTGGACCGAGTACTCGGAGAGGCAACCTGTACGTACCTAAATAACAATCAGGAAAACTAATACTTTTTCCTTTGCCCAGTTTGACCAGTTGACCAGTGCTTTAAGGCCCGATCAAACGGTCACATCATTTGTCTCAACAATTGTTGAGTCACGTTGAGAGATGTTGAGACCATGCCTGGTCAAACGGCCTCAACAACCTTTTAATATTTCAAGAACAAAATTAAGAATTGTTGCGAAGAATTAATTGAATTCAAATTCTTCTCAACATGTATCAACACCTCTCGACATTGTTGAGCCAAACGGCCTTACTGACATCGGCTCTCAACAAATATGTTGAGAGAATGTTGAGACAAATGTTATGACCGTTTGATCGGGGCTTTACATGGTCTCAGGTACTTGAAACGTCGGTCTACATCAAGTCGATAAAAGGCGTGGGATTTCCATCGATTTGTTACAACACTGACTTCAGATGAGAAAAATATTGATTTTGCTGTCGATTCATGAAAACAACGGAGTTGACCTATGGTTATGCGCGTTAATGGGCTCTTTGTTAAATCCAGTGTTAGACGGATAAAGTAGCTAAAGTAAACGTCATCATGTTTTACTGATCCGCGTTATCATTCTACTGTAAATAGATGACGGAAAAATCACAGAATTAGAGGTAAAGCTTTTGCCTACGGGTTTTGTATTGGAGCTCATTGGTGTTCAAATGGACTTGTATACAAACGGGGTTACTACAATACTAGCATTCTTCATCTGTACTTGGTTAAGCGCAGTATTCGTATAAATATTATTTACCTCAAGAAGGCAACTCCGCACACAACGCCCTGTCAGGTCTGCTCGATGATTAAATTCGGACTCTCCTGTGCTTCGGGATTGTAAAAATATAAAATTTTGCCAAAAACATACAAGGCAAAGAGAGACAGCCGAGGTGTACAACATATTGCATTGATATTGCATCGGTACTGAACATTCTTCCCTTAACCCGGCGAGGAACTTGTTCCTGTTTATTGATACGCTCGGTTGATGGCACGTTTAACGGAAGTTGAAATTAAAATCACTGATCACGAAACAACAATAAGCTTCATAAGTATAGGAAATCGTATGAACGCGAGTGCAATTCGTGATTTATGGGCACGAGTGATGTTTTGAAAGTTCTCAAAATTGCACGAGCCTTTAGGCGAGTGCAATTTGAGAACTTATAATTAATTCTCAACAAAATTTTGCTGCGGCCGTCACTTTACTCTGTACAAAAAACGCTTCACTGGTTTCCAAAGTGCTCACATGTTTTATTTGAACGCGCAGGCAAACCAAGCGAAATTTTTGAAAGAATCACAGTACTGTAGTTCAGAAAATATGAAAGCTTATTTCTATGTCATTATAAAGCGGCAAAAACTTCTCTATCGAGTCTTACTTGTCCGGTACCGTTTATCACAATTCCGTATTGCACTCTATAACCTATTTATGCACTCGTCATTGACCAATCAGAAGCTGCATATTTTGTTGAGTATATTGTAATGCGAGTTATACTGCGAGTTATACCGCGAGTTAAACTGCGAGTTATACTGCGAGTTATACTGCGAGTTATACTGGAATTATACTGCAAGTTATACTGCGAGTTATACTGCGAGTTATACTGTGAGTTATACTGCGAGTTTTCACTGCGAGTTCTACTGCGAGTTCTACTGGAATTATACTGCGAGTTATACTACGAGTTATACTGCGAGTTATACTGCGAGTTATACTGCGAGTTATACTGCGAGTTATACTGCGAGTTATACTGCGAGTTATACTACGAGTAATACTGGAATTATACTGCGAGTTCAGTATACTGCGAGTTATACTGCGAGTTATATACTGTGAGTTATACCACAGGTCACCAAAGCGTCTTATAAGAGTTTGTATGGAGCTGAAATTCGATCGAAAATAATTTTCACTTTTCTTTCGAAAAGTTGTAAATAATGTGAAATAAAGTTTAAAAACATCACCTGTTGTATTTTCCTGTGTTTTTTATCGCTTCTGGAAGCTGCTTTGGGCGAGTTATACTGCGAATCTGCCACTGAAGTGTAATAAGAGAAAGACAAGGTCGGAAACGAATTTTAGCCTTTCGCCAACCGTTTTTTTGAGGTCCGGTTCGAAATGCCCGCTAAAAATATATTTCTTCCCCAGCCGGCGCTTTCAAATCACACTAAATCTCAAGAAGAATGATGTACGTACCTTTCTGTGTGTTTCAATCGTCAATGGACCGATCTCTCGTGGCGCAGTTTTACGTTGAAAACAGCTAAATTTTTTAAACTCCGGCCATTGAACGGGAACGAGGCTATGTTCCAAAAAGTGGGTCAAAAACCAACGGCCGAGCGCCAAAGTATACTCCACAAGGGGTGATACGCGTGACCTCTGTGTCGCTCAATACCAAACGCACTCCCTCCCGGGTAAGTACACTTTGGCACCTGAATTTCCCGCAAAAGTTTGAACGGCGGCCGCCAGCTTGCCGACTTACCCGGGAGGGAGTACGTTGTTGGTTTTTGACCCACTAAATAAAATTCATATCTTCAAGCCACCGTGTAATTTTCTTTTTATTATATAGACAAACGACAAAAGCACAAACTTTATCGCGAACTCTTCCAGTTCGATGGCTGGACTTTCTTGAATTTCTCCGCTCCTTTCGTCTTCACTTGCCAAGAACTCCTTGAATAATTTTTAAGTCATATGAAGTTTTCTTCTTAGTGTTAGCATTTTCCTACTCCTCAGTGAACGATATCATGTCGGCTTCAGTGAATTCACGAATCTATCGCTCGCAATTTGTCAACCGCAGTTTGGCAGCAGTTTTGCACAAAAAGCCATGCAAAAGCAGTAAATGACGTCATCGATATCCTTCACTAGTGAGGATATGGAAAATACGCCACTCGGGTCCCTGATGTAGTTTCGTATGAATTTTACGAGTGGTCTATATACCAGTAAAACACTCGTGTCTATATAATAAATTATACTATTAGTTGGGGCCGGTTATGCACCAAATGACATAAAATTCGGAACCTGTTCGTCGCGTCGCCAGATCGTATGGAAAGCAGCCGCTAAACAGAAATACAAATGTAGACCATAACTATAAATAAACGCCTCCCATTTGTTTGTTTTAAATTTCCATTGTCGTGGAGGAAAATAAAGTTGAAGTGCAGGAACTTTCAGAAACCGGAAAGATAGCAATTGATCCTGTTTGTATGGCATCAAAACCATACGTTATTAAATAATAATAAAAACTTTATTCAAGTGTCAAGTTATATAGTAGTTTCCCACCATGTATGTTAACAGAGATCATTGGCCGGCCGGTTGATCGTCGTACCGTTAGAGATATTCCGGTATACCTTTAAGGGTATTAAGAACGGAAAAATATTACAAGAGCATGTACAACTTGTCGTTTTAGAAATAGTACCTGCTAGGACTGAGGGAAAATGAATTTTAGCCACGCCCACAAAACGACATTCTGGTACCTTTTATGGGTTGTTTTCAAAATTTCCGACTATCATCCTAGTCCTTATATATATATTATATGGGAGTCCCCCAGGGATGAAGCCCGGTGATCCGCTTACAAGAACAACTTTTCGTTTTAGAAATGGTGCCTGCTAGGAGGGGAAATAAATTTCAGCCACGCCCACGAAACGACATTCTGAGTCTGATACCTTTTAGGGGTTCTTTTCAAAATTTCCGATGATTATCCTTGTAATTTTTTTATATATTATATGGGAGTCCCCCCGGGATCACTGAAGCCAGGTGATCCGCTAAATTATTTTCCAGTTTAATGTTTGTGACTGCCTAAACAAAACGCTGTTTTGGACGTTATTGAGTCAGACATGGAAGTTCTTGCAGAAAAAATATACTATTAATATTATATAGTTAAAACATTTTAAAACTGAACGTTTTAGAACTTTAAAACTTGTTATCACAATTATTCCAAATAAATTATTTCATAATTAACATACTGTATGTAATTGAAATTTAATAACTGATGCCTTCGGCAAACACGTCGGTTTTAAATAAGGAGACAATTATACGCGTGTCAAAAACAATAACATTCACGTTCTGGTTCTGGTTGCCATTTGTGGCTCAAAAACGTCTCTATATTAATTTTCCTTTTTTTAATTTTTTGTCTCTTTTTTTTTCCAGTCCGAATGCGTTTTTGAGGGAATTTTGTCATGAGTTGTGACTGATTACATATCTGAATCGAAAGTTGAAAGCAATATTGTCACATGCGGGTGGAAAAGGTGGCTTCGAAAAACGAAACGTGTTAAAATGTCGCCTACTCACGGCTTCCAATGGCCAAGGCATTTTCAAAGATAATCAAGTAGGCTGTCTATTTGTCTTTCTTGTGACGGGGAAGAGTATCATGTTAATTTGGCATGGAAAGACGTGGTCAATGGAGAGGACATGCAGGCACCATGTTATTAAAGATCTTCGCAAGCTAATTATTCTTTACGATTCCAACGGTACATGGAAACTATAAAACAAATTATCATTACAGTTACAGGTTCCCGGCAAGTTATGTAAAGTTGCAAGATCTCACTTTAAATACAATTTTTAAAATAACTTTAATTTCTAAGCTTCCCACATGCATATTACAGCTGGTCTCGTATTCTGAATTAAAATTAGCCTTAGGTCTAACTAAACTAAACTTCTAGCGGTACGATCAAATAGTAAACCCGCTTGCATGAATAAGTAAATCACCTGGATTTTTAATTTGATTAACTACTATCCAAGCCCCGCTGCAAATAATTTTTTTTTCTACATTCCATTATTATCGTGCAAACAAAAAATAGAAGGAGGAAACAAATATTAATAAGAGAAGTTTTGTTCAGAATAGATGTTCTAAGCTCGGACAGGATCATGTTCCACGCTCGGACACCTGCATGATGGAGTCTCGTTTTCTCTACGTAATTAATCATCAACTGCATGCCGTGCCATTTAATAATATCTCACATTGAGGCCATTACGGTTCGAAAAAAGCCTTCGGTAGAACATTTGGAATATTCATATGTATATATGATTGCAATACTTTGCTCAAATTGTGTCATCAAGTGTAGCTGTAGGAAGTTGTTTAAGCATATTGCGAACAGGATGTCAATTTGTTTCGCGAGGCGCGCCAAGACTGCGTGCAAGCCGGACAGGTGACGAGAATCCCAATTTTAGAAGGCAATATTAAAGATCCTGTGTATAAAATTTCCCCCAAAAAACACCTGCGATGCCTATTTTGATCAACAGAACTTGGTACAAAACATATAAATACTGACGTGAATTCTAGAGATCTTTCATTAGCGAGGCTAGATCCTTCGAGACAAAGTGTAGCCGAGCGTTTCCTACTTGTACCGAGGTGAATACTAAGAGCTCTATCAACATGCACTCGACAGCTACTAAGGTATATTGTATTCTGTAGAATGAATTGAAGACTTTCCACACCCGTTAACATATTTTATAACTACTCAATTACCTGTTGCCTAATAATTACACACTCACTTCGGAATATTTTCTGCCCTTGCAGATATTTAAAGTGCTCATGGTTTGCCTGCTTGTCACTTCATCCTCTCGTGGCAGAATTCATATAAGCAGAGCAGATCAGGATTATGTGGAAGACAACCACCACCCCGCCAAACCAGACGAACACGAAGTCATGCAGGACATAGAAAAACGCAGTCCAGAGTTTAACCAACAAGACGACATACCGGCGGTCAAAAGGCAATCGTACTGTGTTACGAGCTCGAGGCTGCTTAGCGTATCCGGGGGCATAAGAAAATTTAAGTGTATGCCTGGCTGCTGTAGCACGAATTGCATGCCATGTGGCCCGTCAAGTGGGTAGTCATAGTACTGATGATCAGTTAGAAAAGGATAGTGACACTCAGTACTTAGTAATCATGATGTTTGGAACGGACAACAAATAATGATATATAAAGAGATTTTGCTACTGGCAATAACAAAACGACAAATTTAAATTGCAAAAACTGGAATTGATGTATGTTACCCAAAGCATAAATAAATAATAAATACATAACTATACATATCTTTTTGCTGTATTGTCTATGCTCTCCAATGACGCGAATGACGCGGGCGTTATTTGATACGAAATAAACATGCCACCTTCGGTTCCCCTCTCATATGCATCTAATTAACACTAAGAGACCTGCAATTAACCCCCAAATACAACTTTCAAAACAAAATATCCAACTATTTTGCTGTAAAACCGATTAAAAAGGTTCAATATGGCCATCTTGTGTTGACGCGCTTTTGCATCATTATAAACGTGTACCTTTTCCCTAAAACCTTTTTTTACTAGTAATACGCGACTCGCAGGTCCTCGCGAAGCTGGGATTGGGATTGGGATGTGAGGTTGATAAGCATCTGTGTGTATGCCTTTCCGGCTGTTCACGCGCGATCTTGTTTTCGAGGGAAGAATAATCGACAACCGCTGTCTTTTTGCTATGTTATATATATACCGGATTTCCTGAAGCCTGTTTTGTTTTTTCCCCAAATGCTCCACACTAACGTCCAACTCAGAAGTCACTTCCCCATATAAACTCGATCAATATACACATGCTAAGCTTGGAGCAATTCTTGTGTAGGCGTTGCTGTTTCTGTTTACTGTTTATATTAAAACGGCAGTATTATGTCGACGTCAGTGTGCTTTCCGTAACTATAAATAAACGCCTCCCATTTGTTTGTTTTAAATTTGCCTTGTCGTGGAGGCAAATTAAGTTGAAGTGCAGGAACTTGAACGAACCGGAAAGATAGCAATTTATTGTGTTTGTGTGGCATCAAAACCATACGTCATTAAAAAGTATATCCCGCTTTCATTTTGGCATTTTAGAATGTATTTCAGGTTTCACTCTTTTATTTTAACCGAATGGAACTATTTTTCAGTGGGCAACAATAATCGTATTAATATTAAACGAGTAATATGAATATGAAGTCTGCGTAGAATAAATTAGGACTATGATTGCCGTACCGTTACGTACGTTAGAGTTATTGAACAACTTGTCGTTTTAGAAATAGTACCTGCTAGGACTGAGTGAAAATGAATTTCAGCCACGCCCACAAACGACATTCTGATCGGATACCTTTTAGGGATTGTTTTCAAAATTTCTGACGTTCATCCTTGTCACTATATGGGAGTCCCCCCGGGATCATTGAAGCCAGGTGATCCGCTTACAAGAACAACTTGTCGTTTTACGTTTTAGAAATGGTACCTGCTAGGAGGGGAAATGAATTTCAGCCACACCCACAAAACTACATTCTTGTACCTGTTATGGATTGTTTTCAAAATTGCCGATGATCGTCCTAGCCACTTTTATATGGGAGTCCCCCCGGGATCATTGAAGCCAGGTGATCCGCTAAATTAAGTTCCAGTTTAATTTTTGTACCTTCGATACCTAACCAAAACGGTATCCCGTTTTGGACGTTATTGAGTCAGTCATGTTACTGACATGTAAGTTCTTGCCGAAAAAATCTACTAGTTGAACCTTTTTAACACTGAACGTTTTACAACTTTAAAACTTTTTTATCACAATTATTCCGGCCAAGTAAATTACAGTCGACTCTCGCCTTGCGGACACCTCGCTATTACGGACACCCCGCTATTACGGACAGCAGCTAAATCCCGACGCAAGTTACAGACGTTCTACTGAAACAGACACCCGCTATTAAGGACTCCCGCTATTACGGACTTATGGGCACTGGATTCGGTCCCGACGTCATAATTTTATTGCTTTCACTCTCGTTATAGCGGACACCGAGCGGCATCTTTGAACATTTGCACATTTGAAATCTACTTTTTCTGCTTTTTGTCATTGACTCTGTCTTTTGTGGTGGCCGTTTGCGCTTCTTCTGTTGGCCATCAACTAAAATTCCTTCTTCTCTTTCTCTTAAGGCCCCCCTTTGCAGTCTCGCTGCCAAATAAGTTCGTCCAGTCTGTCCAACTGTAAATATGTTTTCAAATAAAATGTTCTCGTTCCCCGCTATTACGGACTATCGCTATTACGGACACCAAATCGCGATCCTGTTTGTATATTAATTGAAACTCAATAACTGATGTCTTCGGCAAACACATCGGTTTTAATAAGGAGACAATTATAAGCGTGTCAAAACAATAACATTCACCTTCCGGTTGCCATTCGTGGCTCAAAAACGTCTATGCTTAATAAGCTCTCTGTATTAATTTCCCTTGTTTTTTAATTTTTTTTTTTAATTAATTAACTTTTTTTTCCAGTCCGAATGCGTTTGTGACGGAATTTTGTCATGAGTTGTGTCTGATTACATGTCTGAATCGAAACGGTTGAAAGCAATATTATCTCATGGGTGGAAAAGGTGGCTTCGAAAAACGAAACTCCTTTTAAAATTTAGCCTACTCACGTCTTTCAATGGCCAAGGCATTTCCAAAAATAATCAAGTAGGCTGTCTATTTGTTTTTCTTGTGACGGGGAAGGGTATCATGTTTATTTGGCATGGAAAGACGTGGTCAATGGAGAGGACATACAGGCACCATGTTATTAAAGATCTACGCAAGCTGATTGTTCTTTATGATTCCAACGGTACATGGAAACTATAAAACAAATTCCGGGGGGGGGGGGGGTACTCCCTATAATGGACTATACGGGGAGGCTCCGCCCGAAAGGGGTACCTTTCAGACTGGAGGTATATAAAAGGGTAGGGATTTCACGAGTTGGAGTATAGAAAAGGGTAGGGTAAACTGTAAATTAGCAGGTGATGGGCTCCTGCATTTAGGTATGAGGTGGACTGCAGGTTTGAAGTTCTTAGCCATCGTAAGACAGCTTCGATTCCTTCCACTTCCTTGTGGTGATATATATTGTTCATTAAGTTCATCCCAAGGGTATAGAAAAGAGATACTATGTTGATTATCAACTCAGAGTTGATAAAGGTAAATTAACCGCCGTAGCGAATTTCTAAAAGCTATTTAGCTTTTAGAAATTCGCTACGGCGGTTAATTTACCTTTATCAACTCTGAGTTGATAATCAACATAGTGTTTCACTTGCCCGCCGACGCAGCACCACAGTTTCATTAGAAACTAATCACTTTATAGAAAAGAGATGCAGTGTTTCTACTGTAGGTATGTGAAGTATGTGAAAGGGGGTACCATTTTCATAATTTCTATGGAAGGTATATGAAAGGGGTACCATTTTCCATGGAAGGTATATAAAAGGGGTACCTTTTTCTGTCAAAAATGGTATATAAAAGGGTAAGGGATTGAATCTCTGGGCGGAGCCTCCCCGTATAAAACGTTTTTGAGTACCCCCCCGGGAATAAATTATCATTACAATTACAGGTTCCTGGCAAGTTACAGCCTCCTCTTCAGGCACTTCGCATTTGTTTTTTGCGATTGGACGAGCGACTGGGCACGAGCCCGAGGCGCGAGGGACCATGGGAAGGGGAAAGACGAGGCGCGAAGCGCCTGCGAGAAAACGTGTCGATTTCTTGGCAATTTTGTCGTTTTCTTGGCAATCCTCATTTTTTAGAGTTTTTTAAGCTTTGCAAGTGCTCGATTTCACTAGTATTTTGTTGTAGACAATGTAGACGCTAAAATGGTACGCGTAGGGTTCGAAATTCGCAATTCTTTGCTACTTATGGCTCATGGTGGCTGCCAAGGACGTCGAGGATCAGTGCGAGGATTCATTCGAACTTTATAGTAGAAGACCTTGAAGAATCATTTGATGACTTGACTATATCGGGTAAGGCTATCGTCAACGTTTTAAGCTGCTGTTTATTTTAGAATCTGGTTTAACGCACTGCAACTTTTAGGAATGTAACGTACGTAATGAGATTATTTTTATTATTATTATGTTAATGTATCACAGCTGTAAGGTAAATCTAAGCTTATACCGAACAATTGACAAAGTACTCCTGTAAGAGAAAGGAGGCCTTCTTGCTCACGAAATGTATTTCATGTCTAGTTGGTTTTCCTCGTAAAGGCTAAGCCTTTAAACCTGTAATTCATAGCATGCAGCTTGCTTAGATCCATTATAATTTGTGGGAAATTTATTGTTATTATAAAACATCCGAGGTTTCATTCGCTAATTTGTACAGAACATAACAGGTTGTTGTGTGTGTTATCGAACAGAAATTGTTAGTTTTTGGAGGTGTTTAGTTTATATAACTCTTTATTAAATAATATAAACTGTGGTTGTCATGCCATTATTACAGGGTTTAAAGGGGAACAAGAACTCAGCTGACTCATGAGAGGTCTAACCATAGAGGATGAAATCAAGTGGGGCCTAGAAGAAGTAGAAGCATGACAGGCACAAGAGCTTATAATCAGATAGTAAACAAAAAATTTATTGTATGAAATTTGTACTTATACAATATTATCAAAACAACACTGTTAGTGTAGTTAAAAATTAAAATAAAGTGGTTTTAATTAGATTATTGACTCATTGATTGTTTTTTTCTCATTTTCCTACCCAATAATATACAAAGACAACATAATACATCTCAAAGGAAATGGATGGCAGGGTTATTCAAGTTTAAATAAAGTTTGTATGTAGGGGCATCTACAATGTTGGCATTACCAAACTGCCCAAAAACACAGTCACAAACACAAATGTCACCCCACTGGTCGGTTAATCTATAAAGAACGGACAAAACCAGGATCATCAATGATTCACATCATCTGTCAGCTATCTCAAAATTTGGCTCAATTTAATTGACAGTTTGGTTATTTGAGCACATTTTCTTTGTTTTTATCGGAAACTTTAGGGACTTTGATCTTCATGTTTTTTATTTCTCCTGTTTCTCTTGCAAAAGTTGGAGAGCTGATTTGAGATTTCCCACATGTTCAGGTGTAAGCTAGGCAATACAAGCATAAACAAGAGTCTAATTTTCTCTATAAATGTTCTCTAATGTCCTCTATATTCTAAAACATTCTTAGTGAGCTCACCAAAAATTAAAGAGCTAAAAACATACAATTTCTGATAAAAAGTGTACACCCTGTCTCAGTCAGGGATTCAGAAGGTGTACAAGGCTAAAAGGACTTAACGGTGAGAGGTATTATATTTTTTAAAGTTTGATAGTACATAGCTAGAGCATTAATAAGTTATTGGTCTATTGTAATTTATTATTAAAATACCCTGATTGCAACTGGAGATTGGATTGTGAATAATGTCTGTACTTCATTATAAGCATGGCACCCTTATGCTTTATGGATTTGCCAAAACAAGCCATTATTCTTTTAATCACATATATCCATTTCCTACACAATTAGAATATTTTTTTTATAGCTGAGGCATTATTCAAAGCTTTCACTAATTTATTGCTCTAAATAATTGGTTGCATTCCACACTTAGCTCACCAATAGCACTAGGACAATGAAGCTTTTTTCAAGTGCCCAGGACAAAATAGTAGATCAGGACACAAAATAGTAGGAAGCAAACATGTTAAACTAAATTATCCACCTTGCCATAGTGCCAGGGCACCAATGCAATAACAAACAACTTTTATTTATGTACAATATTTATTTACTGTATATATTGTAATGTAAATTTATATTAAGGTACATTATTTTCATAATAATGAAGCTGTTGAAACAGAAAATATGTCAACAAAAATTTGCACTGCAGAAATAAAATGGAAATGGTTAAATATAATATTACCTTCTTTGATAACAAAAAACAATCTCGGTATAATAACAGTGCCATTCGATCTAAATGCATATATTTGAAACTTCACCAACAGGCTGGAGGTTGAAACCGTCATTACAACCGTGTTGCCTTTTGAGTAATCGTGCAAAAAAAAAGAAGTACATTTCAAACATATTGGCAGCTGCATTTGCTCTTTTCGCAACAAATTAGTAGCTATAGCTTGTCGTTTGCCATATATTTTCCAACTGAATTAATGCAAAAATCAAAGACCGAAACGAACGTTCTCATAAATATGCAAATATTACCTACTGCGATCGGGTCTCGAACAGCTTCTCCAAGAGATTTCTTGTTTCTTGACCGTGCAACTTTTTCATAATTCTGCATAAATTCTATCGAATCTAGCACAGGCTGCTTCTTCGATTATGTGGCAGGAAACTTCATAATGACGAAGTCAATAGTGATATTGTAGTCCGTTTTTTAGAAAGAAAACTGCATTTCTTATTTACATAATGGATGTAGACTTTCGAAATGTGCCAAATTAAACAGGTCTACACTCATTTTTAAAAATACTGAATCATCCGCCATTAAACATTCCGCCATCTTGAAAACAAAAATCTGCCAGACGTCTCGCGACCTTTCGCCTTCCCTACTTCCTTTGCGCGCCCATTTTCTTGGAAATAAGAGAGACGTCTGGGTACGAGGCTGGGCAAGCTATGTAAAGTTGCAAGATCTCACTTTAAATAAAATTCTTAAAACAACAATACTGTGTTTTCATGCCTTTTCATGCCTTGAAAACGTCGACCACGAAATGACGAAATAACAACTATTATATAATAATTCAGGGGTGAAAGTTAACAAACTCTTGCCGTGTTTATAAATTAGCAAGTACTGATTTTCTACTATTTCAATCAACAATTAAATAATGTCATTTACTATTCTTTTCAGCTATTTCTCGACGGCACGGTAAGTAAACAAATTGCGGTTAGAAAACAGCCGAGCGCTACGAGCCGACTCCCTGTTCCACCTCAAACCGGGGAAGCAGGGAGCATACGCATATATGTTTGGATCTATTGTTCTTTACAAAACTATTGTTGGTCAATGCGTGACAAAACTAATCTACAAAATATTTGTTTTGGTATGAGTCTACAAAACATTGTTAACCCTATTCTGTTTGGTGTGTGTGTGTGTGTGTGTGTGTGTGTGTGTGTGTGTGTGGTGTGTGTGGTGTGTGTGTGGGGGGGGGGGGGGGGGGTGCCCCGCGGCGTCCCGCCCTATCGAACGAACACTGTCATCCTCTTCCACAACTATAAGAACTATTTATAAAAACTTAAATGTCTTAGACAGAAGGACTTGGACAATTGTCTTCGTCATTAATGCCCAGGTTTTCTTCATCTCTATTAGATTCTAAAGCCTTGATCAACTTAGAAACCCAAGATTTTCTCTCTGTTAAATCTGAATAATCGATAAAAGACCTTTTCTTTAGTGCCTCGGGTAGCTTCTCGCTGCTAACTTTATCTTTTCTTATGACGATGATACTGTCATCACACTTCTCTACCAGCCTTTCAATAGCTTTTTCTAACTCGAACTCGCAATATTCACTCTTGAAAAAGTTCTCGGATACGACAGCAACTGTTTTTCGACTAATTAGGACACTGTCACACATGGTGTCTATATACACTCCTCCAGGCTTAAAATCTCTGTAATGGACGCAGCATTTGAAACCTTGTTCCTTCTCGAGAATTCGTAGAAGAGTACCGTTCACCCATTCCTGGTCTTCAAAATTGAATATTATGAACGCGTCATATTTAAAACCTGAAAATAGAAAAGATTTGTATATCACACAATTTATCATTACTGTTTGAGCTAACCTGTTAGAAAACTGTACTTAAGGCGGGACTTAACCTAAATGCCATTTTTGCGCGACCTTAACATGGCATGGGTTCAATGGAAATATATTGTTCACGTTTCAAGCAATCCAAAACTCTATGCTCATCCCATGAAATCTATGTTATGTGGTGTTTTGTAAAATTTTGGGTGCTTTTTGGGTATATTTGGGAGGAAATAGTTTTTATCAAACGAGTTGTAAAATTTAGGGAAATAAGAAATATTGCCGGAAGATTTGATGTAGTTTTAAAATTAGAATTTGAAGTTAAAAAATTAGTAGATTGACACCAAACAGACAGTTGATAACCACGCAAGAGCACCCGCGTGGGTATCAACTGTCTGTTGGTGTTCCAAAAAATATTTTCTTTCTTCTATCCCTTCTTTTAAACCTCTTAAAAATTTACTTGAAATTTAGGTGAAGTCCCCCTTAAAGTGGCCTACTTTTGATACAGTAGCCGTTTTAAACCCTATTCTGCCTGGGCTTTTTTTCGTTCCTGAGCCTGGGGGGGGGGGGGGGGCAGATAGTGCCCCCCTATGTATCTCGAAAAGTATTGACGCTATGAAAATGAAACTTACATGGTATGTAAAAGCATCTGAAAATATTTATTTTAGTGGCAGTCACGTTTCAATTATGACTTCATATACGTCATAATGATGTCATACGTTAAAAATCCGCCATCTTGGATCCTAAATCTTGGATTTCTAATTGTTCAGAAATGTCAGAAAATCTCCAAATTTGTTTTGAAAAAAATCAAGAACAATATAAAGATGCTAAAACGGCAAAGATTTTTGGAAAGATTTAATCGTAAAAAGCAAAACTTTTACAACAAATTTGGGTAAAACGATCTGTATCTCAACAGTTATTTGTGCTATGAAAATGAAAAACTTATGTGGTGTATAAAGCATTTAAACATGTTTATTTTAGTGACAATCACGAATCAATTGTGATATCATATCATGTCAAAATAACGTCACACTTTAAATATGTCCGCCATCTTGGATCCGCCATTTTGGATTTTTCAATTGTTCAGAAATATCAGAAAATCACCAAATTTGATTTGAAAACATCGAAAAACAATATAAGGATGCAACAATTGCAAATATTTTGGAGGAAACTATTCGTAGAAAGCGGAAATCTCTCTGAAAATTAACCTGAAAATACCAAATTTGGCTAAAAGGGCCTGTCAAAACTTGGTTGCCATGGAAACAACAAGTCACGTGATCAAAATATTGGACACCACCAAAATGTTTCCAGATAATGTTTAGGAAAAGTCATAAAGTTTGGCTATGATTGCTTGAATGCTCTTTAAGTACGATAAAATTTGAAGTCAGCGCGGGCATTTTCTGCCCCCCCCCCCCCCCCCCCCCAGGCAGAATAGGGTTAAAATGTTCACTGAGTCAGCTTTTGAGTACATTTCCAGTTATCATCTCCTGGTGTACTCAGCATGACCATATGTTTTACCTATCATACAACCTCATACGCTTTTGGCAGTATTTGCCTACAAACTGAACGAAGCAAATATCGGATCAGGAAGATACTGGAAACTCTCCTTAGATCACTACATGCCTTCCACGGTTTCTGTGTCTTTGTTGTTGACGGAGTTGACAAAATTAAAGAAACATTAAAAATAGAGCTCCTGTTCAAGTCCGAGCTAGCTGAACAGAAAATACATATCTTGTTTAAAATATATATCTAAGTTTAAGGTGGTACTGGAGGCTAACGTGACCGTTTTCAGAATTTGACAATTTCTTGTCAGCTTGAAGCCGATAATAAAAAGGAAACTTGTTTGCAAAATTTCAGTTCAAGGGAATCCTTTTTCAGCGAGATACTAGCACATGAACTTTCGTCTCTATGGCAAATTTAGCGGGAAAAATTACAGTAATGAAGTGATATAAATGGAGTTTCGGTTTTCAAAAACAACCCATGCGTGTATGCGTATTTGACACCCGATGTCAATTGCAAAACATTCACCAGTCATTGAATTATACTCAAATAAGTAAATCGCACTATATTCTGGCTAAACTGAAAAGGAAATGCGCAAATAATCGCCTTTCTTTTCACATAAAAGTAACTTGATTGAATAGTTCAATGTAATGTATCCAATCTCAGCGACTGCAAAATATGCAACGTGGATGCGATGTACGCGGCATTCTTCAACATCGAAGGCATCTTTTTCGCTTAGAACACAATCCGTAACTCCGTAAATGAGACTCAGTTGTAAGAAATATGTTTTGAAGCTCTTAGAAATTCCATCAGTGCCGAACATTTCCTTGAATGTCGAGGAATAACATATTATTTTCAGCCCGAAAGAACCGAACCTGTCATCGCCTCGCTGCTTGACTCTTGAAGGTGTCGTTACCAGGGGCAAATGTGTCATTGTTTATGCGGCCGCTTGTGATTGGTTTCGCGGGAAAAATAGGCTCTCTTTATAAGGCAAGTAAGGCCTTATAAAGGAGTAAATTCTGGTATTTGCCGCTGAAATTAAGTATTGCTGGCTTTGAAAACATGGCGACGGGGTAAATATAACGCAACGATCGTAAAGGATAAGAAAGACGCAAAATTATGGCGTGTTTTGTGGATTTCAGAGCTTTGTGATTCGAACATGCACCCAGTATAAACAATACTACATTTTAAGAATTTATTGGTTTACAGTGAAACTTGGCAAGCTTGATATCTATGTAATTACGAACGGTTTTCACCAGAGTACACCTTCTGAAATGGAATAGCACTTGCGTGACAGCATCACACTTATTATGAAGATTAATTTTGTGATTTTTTACGATTAAAACAAACATACTCAAAAACGAGAAGGTGTACTCTGGTGAAAAGTTGAGTTTTATTCCATTCTATTGGTGTCCCGAGTATTAACACAAAATAATAAATTCCTGTTTTAGATTTCGTCCAATTTTTTAAAATTTATCAGAAATGACCACACCCTTCAATTTCTTAAATTACAGAAATTCCTTAAATTTTTCTGAAACAAAAATATTTCCACCAGAATCTAGAAGAAGTAAAGAAGAAGTGATGTTGAAATTACTTCATTCCCATGACTATATTTTGTGATTCAACCCTTCAAAGCACTGCCCAAACGTGCCTGTCTGTATTTTCATCTTGGAATTCAAAATTGTTAAAAAAAAATGTCAGAAAGTTGCCCAAATTGATTCCAAAAAGTCATAAGCCAATACTGAATAGTTGGAGTAGAATAGCTTGTCATACCGCCTGAGAAAAACGTTTAATAATTAATGTCTGAATTGCTTGTTTGAATTGCTTGTCAGCTGAATACTTTTAAGTTATATTTGACACCAGCGCGGGCACTTACTGATTGTAATACTACCTGCCCCAACCCCCCACCCCCCCCCCCCCCCCCACCACCACCACCCAGCCCCCAGATAAGGTTAATATGACAATGACACAAAACAAACCAGTTGGAAGAATCCTTTGTAGTACGTATTCCCTCGGCTTTTGACTTTATAATATTTCCAACGAAGTAGATAGGCAATCGCGACAAACAAGTACCAAGCTTCCAATGGTAGAATATGGTTACAAATGCTACCGATTAAGGGGACAAACAATTATTTGTTACATACATTTTCTACCTTTTTTAACCCTTTTGAACTTTGTTTTATTCCTGTGCACTGATTAAACACATTTCCTACTCATTCTCAGTTCATTCCCAACTGAGAATGAGGTGGCAGGTAAGTACACTGAATATTCCCTAGTTCGATGATGATTTTTATATATTCTCATCAAAGGTAGCTCCGGCTGAATAGCCAGAGCTTTTCCCGGCTTCTGTAGCAATAAATGACTTGGACTATTTGCTACTCCGGCCCCTAGATGGGATGCTAGTCCATCGAAGGTTATATTAACCCCCCTGCATTTTGTCGCCGTACCTATTCATACTCCTGGGTGGAGAGAAGCATTGTGAGAGAAAGAGAGAGAAAGCATTGGTATCTTGCTCAAGAACACAAACACAGTCACCCGGCCAGGGCTCGAAACCGGACCGCTAGGTCCTGAGTCCTGAGTGAGCGCGCTAACCATTAGGCCACCGCGTCTCCAGACCTCCAGTCTGAAAAGGTGCCCCTTTCTTAACAAATCGTAAACAGAAAACCTTTGTAAATGGCCATATGTCAGACTACCGCCCCATTATGTGCGGTGTCCCACAGGGATCGATCTTGGGACCTCTACTGTTCTTAGTCTATATCAACGACCTCCCTGCATGTTCCCTATACTCTACGCCAAGAATGTATGCCGATGACACTAGTCTTACTCTAAGCACAAGTGATCCAATAGATCTACAATCAAAGTTAAATAGCGATTTAGCTGAAATTCAGACTTGGTTGCAAGCAAATAAAATTAAACTTAGTATTAATGTAAAAAAAAAAAACAAGTATTCTATTATTGGTAGCCATAACAAGCTAGCAAATTTAAACCACCAGTTTGACTTTAAGATTGACAAAACACACCCTAGAAAGAGCTAAAATCTACAAGTATCTTGGCATTGATTTGGATGAGACCTTATCATGGGACTCCCATATTAACAATATGTCAAGAAAGTATCCGCGGGCCTCGGGGCCATCAAACGTGTTAGGAACTTGGTTCCTCGCGAGACTCTTATTATGATCTATAACGCTCTAATCCAACCATATTTTGACTATTGCAGCTCCATATGGGGCAGTATTGGTGTTTGTCAATCTGAAAGACTCCAGAAACTCCAAAATAGAACCGCGCGTCTAATCACTTTTTCTGACCTAAATGTTAGATCTTCCGTTTTACTCGATGACCTAGGCTGGGACTCTCTGGAGCGAAGGCGTTCAAAGCAACTAGCAGTTATTCTGTTTAAGACTCTCCATAATCTTTCTCCGACTCGTCTGAATAGTATTTTTGAAACTACATCCAGTGTCCACTCGCACAATCTAAGAAATTCGAAATACAACCCCTTCGTTCCTAGACCTAGTACTGAAGCAGGCAAACGAAGTTTTCAATATCGCGGTTCCGTCCTCTGGAACAGCTTGCCTTTGAGCACTAAGGCACAGCCCACTCTTAGCTCTTTTAAATCATGTATTTAATATCTATCGAATTTAATAAATAGTTAGTAATTTTTATAGATTATACATAATTTTGTAAATAACATATTTAGCTAGGTAATTTAATTTATTATTGTAATCATTTATTATTGTAATTAATTTAATACACGGCTCGATGGAAGAGCATGTATTGTGAATTGACACCGTGTTTAAATAAAGTTTTACTACTACTACTACTACTACGGGCGGAGCCTCCCCGTATAGTCCATTATAGGAAGTACCCCCCCCCCCCCCCCCCCCTCATTAATTAGTGAATTATATGGATACCATGTCCAGCTATTACAATGAAAAAGGAGCTTGTAGTGTTGTTCCTAGCCTTTCAGCAAAATAGCTTACTTGTTTATTTTCGGTCCTAGCGGAAGCCATAACGACATGTGTGGATGATACAACGCAGGAAAAGAATGTTAAAGTCGGTTTCACGAAGCCCTCCTAAGTTAAGAGGTATCCTAAGTATTTTTTTCCTACATCCATATTGGCTATATTGTCCTGGATACATCTTAATCTAGGAGCCTCTTCGTGAATCCGGTCCGTGGTCAGCTCTTTGACGAACTCACCTGTTAATTTCATTGTTGTTTTATTCGAGGGAGAAACTGTGGCTAAAAGAAAAGAAAAAATCAGAGCGGATCAGCTTCATTGCGTTTTCTTTTTCACTGCACGAGCGGTTAAACAACTGATTCACTTGATTTGCGTAGCACGTGGACGTTGATTTTCAAAAGCCTGGTTTCCATATGGTCGCAACGATCGCAGTCGCAACGATCGCAGCGATCATATGGGAAACCCCTCTTGCGATCATTGCGATCATATGGAAACCACTCTTGCGATCGTTGCGATCGTTGCGATCATATGGAAATCAGGCTAAATAATCCAATCGCGCATTAGACAAGGTGTTCTAAACCTGTCTCAAAAGATGCGTTTCCGGAGATGCTAAAGAAGTGTATGGGTGGGTTGGTTGGATAAATTGTAACGAAGCTATAAACCCCAATACTGTACATCATCTCTACTTTGATTCACTAATATTAACGCGAACTGTTCTGACTCGTAATCCTATCATCTAAAAGAAAGATATGACATTTTCCTCAGTTAGTATGGTATGTCCAATCATGGTCGTGACATTCTCAATTATGGTGAACAGCATGGGGATGATCAACAGTATTTTGTTTTAATTGCTGAATAACACACGCCCTGTTCTATTCCCCCAGAGTCTAAACCTGGCGACGACCCGCTGACCGAGGAGACCGTTGACTCTGGGTACGAGATTGGGTCAGCTTATGTAAACTCGGGTATGACGTCAACTAATTTATTGTAGGCTTTTCAGTTATCTATAACAAAAAAAATAGAATGGCCGCTTTGTGCTCTCATAAACTAAATGCAGACATTCGAGGGTGTTTGAGATAATTCCAAAATGCAAGTTTATGTAAACCATAAACCAAAAACTTTGGAATCATCATCAGAAATCTCGGACATTCAAGCCCGCGAATTGTACTGCGGCTTCATTACAAATAATGTTATTCAATATGGCGATCGGAACTATCGGGCCATTTTTCCCAAGGCAGACCCTGTTGGATTTCTGGAAACACAACGAATATAACCTAATAATTAAAAAAAAGGTCACATAAGAGTTTTGTAACGCCTTGAACCTGGAATTTATTAAAATTTCCCGCACAAATTAGCTCGACTCGTAGATATGCGCGAGCTCCAAAAAATAATTAATGTTCGCGCCTTCTCGTTGTTTTTTAGGAAGTCTGGGGCTTTGTGTGGATAACATTTTAAGAACATTTAGTTGCGTTTCTTCTCGCTCCGAGCCACATTTCGACATCTCAAGGACTGATTCTTACAGCTCTAAGGGAATCCTTTTTGAAAACAATTAGCAGGGCGAAGAAATCAACTTAGAAGCTGACAATGATGCGAGCGGTTAAGTTCATCCGGTGCTTATCTTCAGGCGATTTCGGCACTTGGGGATACCCCCAATCAAGTTGCCAGCTACGATGCATCTGGTTTTTGAGTTTCCATGGCTTCCCGAATAGAGAGTCTTGTATGAGCAAGCTTCGGAAATGAAAACCAGCTGCAGGGCTTGGAAATGGAAACTGATCAAACTTTCAGCAATTGACCGTATTGCGGCACTTGTTCCAGGTAAGCTACAAGTCATTCGCATTTCATTTCGTTTTATTTCTGCCATGGAAAGCCTTTAAGAGTTTGGCGGCCATATTGCCAGTGAAACTCGCGCACGCGCTGTTACAATGTCCAAGATTTCATCGAGTGTTTGTAGCACGCGCGCCATTTTCTATTTCTTACATGTAAATAGTGACGGCGACGACGTTACGTTATTGGTGGTAACTAAGATAAGATGCTACTTAACCAAGGGGTTTCCATAAAGCTCTAGATCTAACCTAGAGAAAGTTTGATTATGTACAACTATGCAAAAGTATGAAAACGAATTTCGACGAATTTCGGGGCTTTTCGGCGAAAATGAACGAAAATTCGGCGAATTTTCTCGGAAATTTCAGAAGTCCCCTTTGTTTTAATTGCTGAAACATTTTGCTTTGCTTTGCAAAACTTTCGAGCAAAATTTCGCGGGAGCTAGCAAAATTTCGTGTGGAATTTCACTTCGCAGTCAACGACAATTCGTTCTAAGCTTCCAGCGAAATTTCGCTCCGCCTAAAGTACAATATATGTATGTTTACTGGATGTGTTTGCGTACTACAGTGTGAGTGAAAGAGACATTCAAATCAAAACTACCTGCATTCAACGCGAGTAACCAGACAAGATCTTTTGAAGAGAAATAGAAAGACCGTAGATAAAATAATTCCTGTTGTTACCCTTGTCTATTTTGATTGAGCGAATTAAAGACAAAAGAACAAATAGCAGCAAGTATTTCAAGCTTACCTTGGGAAGGAGATGGTGACAAATATTCCTTTAGATCTAAACATAAAAAAAGTTTAGCTTGGTTACTACTTTCATATGAACTTCGGTAGTTACACTCATTGTCATTAGTAAAAATCTACTAGTATAATAATGCAAATGAGATAATCTGATTGGCTGACCTACTCGGAGACTATTTGTTAATTAGAAAAATATATATTTATAATATATTTATTTATACATATTGAAACATTCAATGGAAACGGTTAAACATCTATACACAAAATCGGCTTAGCATGAATTGTACTGAATACTTGCAGAAAGATAGAAAGACCTAGAGATGGAGGATACATCATAGTGCTCATTGACCTTTCACGAATTTTGTCTTCGTGATTTTCCAAAATTTCAAATCACCTAGCAACGGCCAAAGTTCTTCCTACCCAAAACATCGGTTTATAATTTCAATATGACAAAGTTACTGTAACAGCTGCTATCAAAAAATTTAATAATTTTAACCTGGGAGAGAGGATTATTATCAGCTAAAAAGTTTTTATAACAATAAAAAAACTGAGGCAATTTAAGTATTCACAAGCCTAGTGACCCACAACTCCCGACTTATCCCGGTTTCCATAGCATGAAGTGACTAGGGGATGGGATGCGATGCTAGTCCATCGCAGGTTATCCCCCAGCATTTTGACGCCGGGTGGAGAGAGGCATTGTGAGAGTTTAAAAGTGTCTTGCCAAATAATTAACCCGGCCAGTGCTCGAACTCGAACCGCTCGACACTGGATATCAGGGAAGTAGCACTTTTTGTTTCATTTACGTTCATGAGATCGGAAACATATTGGCATACCTTTCATTGTATAGTAACCCGACAGGCATGGAAGAGCAATAACCTTTTCAAAACAAAAATGTAAAATAAGTAAAGAAAGACAAATAAATAAACATTTTAACTAATTTAAAAAGTATTAGTGAAGCTTTGATTTGGTCAACTTCGACTAATATGGTAATTACATGTGCATGACTAGGGGAATAGGAAGGGTTATAAAAGGTGAGTCTGTTCCAGTCCTAAGGATCAGAGGAGCCAGATGGCTCATCAGTGTTACGCATGCGTGGCGCTTAACTCCGGTTCCTCGTGTAGCTGGAATGAAGCGACAAGAAGTATTGCATCTCCACTTGGATGGGATGCTGATTCATCTTTTCCAAGAACACAACACCATAATCATGGGGAAGTTGTAATTCATCCGAAACAACGCAAAGTCGCTTAAAGAATTAGGAATAATGAAAAATTCAATTTTGCCTTCGCGCGCCAACAAGACCGCCAGTTCTTTCAGACCCTCCGCCCCAGTCTCTCGCGGCTCCGCCGCTTACGAATGTTGCCTTCGCGCGCCAACAACACCGCCAGCTACGCAGGTTAATACTTACATTAAATGAAAAATACATATCGTAACGCCAGCCAGATTTAGATTCAGGATAAACCATATACGTCTCGTTCTTAAAAAAAAAAGACATTATCATGGTTCGTGAGATCATAATATTTAAACCACAAACCAACTTCAATAGAAGCCAGCCAAGCTATAAGAAATCATTTTTATGAAATAAACAACTGATACTACGCGCGCTCTGATTGGCTCAAATCCGTTTAGAATAAATCCACGGCAGGCGTTCGAGGGTTCGAAGGGTTCGGTCAATAACGGAGGACTGAAAACACAAACTGTTGATTTTCAGCTTTTAGTTTTGGTAGCAAATAGTGGAGGAATGGAAAACAAACTTTGAGTGTTTTAGTTTTTAAATTACCCTGCAAGAAAACGCTAACAGTATCGGGAAAGTCTTATGGGCACAGATAAAGATCGTTAGGTGTATGGGTACAAGTGAAATTCGAGAGCCTTACATGAAGTTTTGAGTTGGTGTTGAAAAAATGGCGTCAAAACGGGTCGGATCTGACGAGTCGGTATGTATATCAAGTTAACAAAACGTCGGAAATATTGTTGCAATGACTAAAAATACCTATTATTTTACACTTGATCGAGTTTGAAATATTCATGTGGAGAATGCTGAAAATAGCATTTCCGGGCCGGGCCGGCCTCTAGATTTCAAAATTTTCTGGGGGGTAGGGGGGGGGGGGGGCATGCCCCCAGATCCCCCTAGAGGCCAGCGCTAGCTTCATTACCCCCATGTCAACAGATCTTCATATCAGTACGAATATCCCTTCTCAAACCCCAGCTACGCGCCTACATGGAAACATAAACAATTGCTTTGTGCTTTTATTTCTTAATGGTAACACCCGTGAAAGTTTGGGAGAACTCGAAATTGCTGTGGAAACACTAGTCAAACACTCGTCTGCGGCTCGTGTTTCCACATCATTCATCGTTCTCAAAAAATTCACTCGTGTTACCATAACCCTTAATGTAAACACGGTAAACGTTTTCTATTTGGTACATATTATCCACATAATATAATCCAAACTTTAAAAAAAAAAACTTCATACCTTTGGTCGCTCAATGAACCTAACTGGCCTAGAATCATTGCCATCCATATCCATATACCAATAGACGAAGACGTAACTCGTGAAGTTGGTAAGTCCTTCTAATTGGTATAAGGCAAGAGAAGAACATTATTATTATTTTTTTTTAGCGGTCCGTATCCAAATCCTTGAATTTGATTGGCTAAGAGCGCGTGATTCAGCGGTCCGTATCCTGCAGTGCGGACCCCGAGTTACGGACCGCTCCGACCACTGCGCAATTTACTCGGGTAGAAAATTTTGCTTAGCTTTGTAAAACTGCCAGAATGCGTTTAATACTGTAAGACCCACAAAAACATATTAATCAAGCCAAAATTTGTCCCGGGAGCGGGAAAAATTGCCAGTGAACCCGTCGGAGACCCGCGGAATCGTAGCGTAGGCATGCGCTAACATTTTAATTTCAGCAACGTGCGAAGGACGAAGGTCGATGCGAATAAGCTTTTTATACTGCCGTTTCTAACATAATATTGCTCTCTTACCGTTGTCAAGTGAATGGAGAACAACGCAGTGGAATTAAAGAGCTTGCATTTCTTCAAAAAGGCGAGTTTTCATTTGATTTTAACCGACAGAATTTGAGTTTGTTGTTGTTTTTGGAAATCAGTTTCACCGCTCGCGCTCTGTATTTTTGAATTACAAATCTCCGTGTTTAGACTCATTTCCTTAGTTTTAATCATTTGCTTTTCGTTTCTCTTTTTTCCTAAACATACCTTCTGTTAAGTTTCATTCAAGAATGAACTTAGTGATTACCGGTAGTCCACAAAATAATCCTCGGCACGTAACCTTATAAATTAGTTGTGCCGTACGTTGAAACTGAATGCATGCAAGCTTATTTTAGCCTGATTCTCAAGCTTACAGTTGGTCAAGGCTTCGCATAAAATGAAAATTATAAATTGCCATCGAATGGTAAACATTAGATTAACACGAGAAATGAAATTGGTGAAAACTGAGGAAACAGCTTTGCTCGAAAAATGCTTTCAAGAATATTGAAGATTGTCCTAAAATTTGCCACCGGCTGCGACTTTGAATGGTTTCTGTGTTAAATAATAGCTTCTCATTTCAGCTGCTTTTAGTGGTGAAATTTCCGTTGAGTCTCCATCGTCTGTTCTTCACAGCTACGTAGCTTTCTGTAATTACATATTTTGGTGTAAAAATTAATCATCTGAGTTTCTTGTTATTTGGATTAAGTTTTATTTCTTCGGTAGTTTTAATATAGCGACCTTGCGATAAGTTAAAGGAATACGTGCGCGCGTGAAAAACAGATTTTGCAAAACAAGATTTCAAGATTTCTAGCATTTATACAGAACCAAGTAGGAAAAAAAATAAACACGTTATTCGCCGGCCTTGGTCGGTCCGTATAGGTAAAAACTGTGCCCTCGGGTCGCACTCGAGACCTCGGGCACAGTTTTTTCCCTATACGGACCGACCAAGGCCGGCGAATAACATATATGTAGTTTTGATTTATGAATATTGATTACCGAAGTTATTATATAAGGCCGATCAATAAAATATGAAAGTTGTTAAAATTATCAACAACCATACTCGTTTGACGGCCGCATGGCGATAAACAGTCAGGCTGACGTTAGCCTCGCTTCTGAATAAGGGCATAGTAACCTATGTTATTATATAGATACTGGCAAAATGTCAGGGTTTTTTATTTTACTAAAAAACGATCAGTCTTCATCGCGCGAAGCGAATATACTATTTTTATTTTTCACGTGTGAGGTTATTGATTTCGTCATGGTTACTGACATGATCAGCCAATAACAATAGAGCTTTCCTATTTATTATCTTCTTGAAGCTCAACTTGACTTTTTTGCAGCATAAACTAATATTTATTGGGATAAAACGTACTTTTCTATGCGTTTCATAAGTTGTCATGACATTTTTTGCGAACTTGGGCTCAGTTTAGGAGACCAAGTTTTTGCTGTTTTGCTTGAAAATGAATTTAAAAAAAATGTGTAAAAAAAATGTGTTTAATCTGGACATTTCATCAGTATCTATATGTAATAAATAGAATACATGTATTATATGACCACTTGGGAATACGAATTTTATCTTCTCGTGATAGTATCCCTCACTCGTTCGCTGCGTTTCTCGAGCGAGTTGTATACTATCAGCACTAAAATTCGTATCCCCGCGCGGTCATGTAATATATCCTCTATACATTCAGCGGGAAAGGAAAGAAATAAGTCTCGAACAATAGTCACGGTTGAGAAACACCCGTCGCTTCTCTCATGAGGTAACTTCTAACAAGTGATTAGTGATACCATAGTTAATAGAGGGAAATGGTTATGAAGCCCGGCAAACTTCAAAGGAGCAAACAAAGAGGCCAAGATTTATGCTGGAAGGTCCACGACCCTGCACAATCTTTTGTTTTGCGCTCATACACTATGCATGAATTACGTAACCGAAACGTTTCTATTGGTTAGTTTCTTGAACACACGTAAACACCTATTGTATTTTGTCAGGTTTGTGCAGGGTCAAGGCCAAAAAAAGCGAACAAAAACATATAACAAAGACTTTTGTCGGGCTTCATAACCATTCCTTTTATTAACTATGGTGATACTTACCATCCATGGGATACCACGATATGTTAACATACGACATGTTTGAATCCTCATATTGATTCCTCTCTACTTTTCTTATAGTTGGATAGATATTGCTGTCATCATTTACGTCATTCGGGCATGGTGATGTTTCATCCCCTACGGTAAATCAGTCGTAATTTTGGTCATTTATGTGCACATGTATATAAAATTATTACAGATATGTTTTGTCCAGAAAGCGCGTTTTTTTTTTTCTCACTACCATTAAAAAGAAAATATGAAGATTAATTACTGACCGTAGTTTTGAAGTTCCAAAGATCCTCATAACCTCGCGAAATTGGCCTTCAAAGTATCGAAAATTCGACTACGACCGCCGCCATTCTGAAGACTGCTCAGCAGCCTGGCCGCATAATCGTGACGTCATTCCGTGCAACCTGAATTGTCGGGAAGCGCTGCGAGCAGCTCCAAACTGTTAGTAACAGGTCACAAAGGGGTGGAAGATGAATTACATTTCATCTTGCCGTTAATTTAAAAGATCTTGCCAAGAAATGGCTAGTTAAACTCTCACAGCGATTTCCCGTCAATCAATTCAGGTTACACGGAATGACGTTACGATTATGCGGCCAGGTTGCTGAGTAGTCTTCAAAATGGCGGCGGCCAGTTTCAGTTTCGACACTGAAGGCTAATTTCGGGAGGTTATGAGACTCTTTGAAACTTCAAAATACGGTCAGTATTAATCTTCATGTGTACTTCTTAATGGTGGTGAGAAAAAAAATGCGCTTTCTGGAGTGACCTTCTCCTTTAAAACCTGCAAATGTAGTAACTGTCTGTAAAGTGATAGAACCTTTACTGAAATATTACTACTTTTAGCGGGTACTAAACTAGTGAATTAAGCCGGCCGGTCATCAAGCCGTGAAAAATCGCTAATTCAATTCAATTATTCGCTAAATTTAAAAATCGCTTCGACATTTCAATGCTAGTTGAGAACTCCCAAAAAATCGCTCAGTCAAATGGTCGCTAGTAGTCGCTAAACATAGCAACCTCCGATTAAAGTACTATCGTTTTATTGTTATTTTTATCAACATTGATCTGTTGCACCGGCTCGTGGACTACTGTACTGAATATGTTGGATATTATTGTTTTATGTTTGCTCACCTAAATCTGTACTGCGCTTTCTTCTCCTTAATAATGGAGTGACGAGTCGAAGATCCGATGTTCTGGAACCAGTTTTGCCACGAAACTCCAACTTATCTGCTAGCACAAAATTAATTGATTTAGAGTGGTTTTCATTTGACTGTCGGAAGTAATCGCTGAATTGCTTTGGTTTTGCTTTACTACGCTCTATGATTGGTTAAAAAAAACTCGCACCACCTTCTCAACCAATCAGATGCAAAACCAAAACCAATCGCTACCGCGCTTGGCGCTCAGGTTACGTGTATTTGCTTTGGGTTCTCATTGGATCATTGTGTTGTTTATGTTTATTATGATTGGCCATTGCATTTGATTTTTGCCTTCACGACACTCAATTGAAAACCGCTCTATTAAAATAGCAAGATTGATTGAAGTAATTAACACATAATGCTCGTTTATATGCTCATATGCACATGCAGCTCTGTTAGCTGTAGCCAAGGCCATCGTAGAGGCTTTAGTTATATCTTAAGGTGACGCAGGACCCTTGCTCTCATTATGTATGTATTTATTTAAAGAGTATGCACGAACCGTGACGACTGATGCCGACCGTACGC
The DNA here is from genome assembly GCA_029204205.1 of Desmophyllum pertusum. Lineage (NCBI taxonomy): Eukaryota > Metazoa > Cnidaria > Anthozoa > Scleractinia > Caryophylliidae > Desmophyllum > Desmophyllum pertusum. The sequence continues at coordinate 127,002 of MU827779.1, read as the reverse complement.
GAAATATTCATGAGAAGGTGTTTTTATAACGTTACTATAATCGATTCAAAAAAATTTGTTTTCGGCGTATTGATAATTAGAAAGTTATTGTTCTTAGTTTTGCGGCACGTGCAATTCAATGTCCCGAATTATCATAATTAGATTCACAACTGTTGTTGTCATACACTTTGTTGACTCGGTCAGTCTTCGGAACGGGGCAAAACCGGCAATTTTGTGTCCAAGCTTTCGTCGCGGATATATAATTTCAGGAATTGATACACGAGGAAGGTAAACTTAGTGTACTGTATTGTGATGTGACAGAAGCGGAATTGCAAAAAAGCCTTTCAAAAAGAAGATAGAACGTTTCAAATTCTAATTTTCAAAATTTTTCTCCTTTGGAAGGCAATAACTTTCAACGAGTCTTGAAATTGCAAAATCTGCTTCTGTCGCATCACAAAAGAGGTTATTATCTACCACTAGGTAATACAAACATTTAATTTAGAACGCTTCTCAAGTTGAAAGCTTGGACACAAAAATTGCATGTCCGCAATTCTAACTTTAGAAGCTTAACGTATCACCGTACAGCGCGATCTGCCAGAAAAACCACAATCATGATATAGTTCCATCATCCGCCAATATCCCTATTAAGTTTCAGCGGAATCGACTTTCAAAATTCGGAGATTTGAAGGTTTAGAAGACAACACCCACCCCAGAAATTAAGCTTATGAATTTATTCATGGGCAAGGGTCCTGCGCCACCTTAAAGGGGATGAGCATAATTTCAATTGTAGGGATCAGCCAGGAACACACCAATCCCAGAATGTACAGTTCAGTGAGGTAAAATAACAGAGTGAGAGGCGTTAGGTTTGGTTTCACCGCAAATGCAGAGTATAAAGTCATAAAATGTGGTGCGGTATCGTGAGTACCGTTTCTAATAAAAACGTTTGAAGTCAACATTTCCCTTCCCCGGCTGAAGTCTAAATAGGTTTAATTTGACAATGGCTCCTGCATCGAGTGTAGTTAACTACTATAGTAGCCTGAGTACATCCGCCTCCTCCCCTCAGTTGTGGAGGTGAAACGTACATGACGTAAATAGACGAACTATTGTTAGAGAAATCTCCTGAAAAAAATATACATTTAAATCCTATTCAGAGGGAGTAACAGTTTGTGACGAGGAAACCGGAGTTAAGAGAGTCGGCGTTGATGTGAAATCAGGCGCTTCCATCCCCAGGATTGAAACATAAATAAATACCTATACTACATATAAAAGCTTACCTTCGTCTTTTTTTCCTAGGCACTTTTTAAAACAGGTCTCACGGCTTGATGTCTATTCAGAATCGAGAGAAAGCAATTAATGATAGTGTTATATTACCCAACGTACTGTAGATTCCATGTTTGCTAATTCTTAATAACTGGTTTTAATTTGAAGGCCTTGTTTGAGGCCTCCAATTGTTTGGCTGATAAACTCTAGCTAATTGAGTCCAAAAGTCGTCATCGTATTTTGACGGTTGTTGTTGTTTTTTTAAAGTGCAACTAACCCCCAATTTTTTTTTTCGCTTAAATAAATTTAAGCAATCGATAAAATTCCCGCGTTTCTTCGCTGTTTAAACTTGGAATTTTCTGTCCCACGACCGCGCAATATTGGGGACCTATTGCTGTCTTCCAGCGACATAAATTCGGAGTCCAACTATGATTCCGAAGATTCTGAGATACGTTTTATTCCGGAATACGACATGGAGTAGAAGATGAGATCGAGTCGGCTGTTGTCTACATGCAAGCAATGAAAGCCTCGATGAAATGGCATTATATGTATGCTGATGAATCATTGGCGGACGAGGAATGGCTAAAGACGTACAACGAAGAAGTTAAAGTAAATAAAGATTTAGAACAAATGCTTCAAAGAAGATTAGACGGCACGGAACATGTGGATTCTTGGTGAGTCGCAAGTTGCCAAGTATTGCGTAAATGTAAACAAACGTGGTTGCTGTCATGTCGCTACGAAATGTATTATTCGCGTTATCAGTGAAAATTAAACAGAGCAGAATTGTGGGGGGGGGGGGGGGGGGGGGGGAGGGGAGGGAGGGAGGGGGGGGGGGGGGGACTCGCTACTTTTCAGGATCTATATTCTGATGACTCGATCGTTCTTATTCAGCCTTGCCTTGCCTGAATTGTCATACTAAAATAGCATGCAGTAACAAAACCACAAAATGCATGAGGACATGCACCGTTAAATAAACAACACAAATCTATCTAATAAGTAAAATGTTCTCTAAGCCGAATGCAGCTCTCGGTAACATTATAAAAGCTACCTGGCCTTATGCAATATTGAAACTTAAAATGGTATAATTTATTCTGGTGGGAGTCAATATGGTTTTAGTATTTATAGGCATGAGGGATTTTTTTGTACGTAATTTAGCAAAATACAGTTTCCTCCATTTCATAATTTATGCTTGTCGTCGCGTAACTCTCAACAGTAGAGTTTAAAGGATGACAGGTTGACATAAGCTTGACACATAACTTCGAGTGAAGAACATGAATTACTTCAAACATCTGTCTGCCCCAGATTCTAAAGAAAGGGTAAAATCATTGAAGTTCAAGGCCGGTTCTCTTTGATAAATCGTTAATCAGAGCTAACTTTAACTTTATTTACGGGACACGTTAAGTTCAACAAGACAAAAGTACAGATTGCATGCAACTGCCTTGGTAATGGAGCGATTCGAACGTGACTCTATAGTTGAAATAAGCTCTTTTACGTCATGACAAATATAAATTCGTGTTGAAATCAAACATTTAGATTGGGCTGTCGATTCAAAAGTAAACTGTAATCAGTTTGTTCTTCGAATTTGAATATTGTTATACAAACATCGTACACGCGTCTTACACAGAGCGTCACATTTCACAGCCTTTAATTACGACATGAAATAACGGCGAATGTTCGAGTTATCAATTCCTTACCTCTATAGTACGTAGCTTTGATATTTCCCTTTCACGTTCTTCCGCAAGGGAACCACAGCTCCGCAGACAACGCCCTATCAGACCTGCTTTATTGAGATCTTCGGATAAGCGTGTTGCTGTACGTCGGCATTGCAAAAATCCAAAATTGTGCAGAAAGCATACAAGAAAAAGAGTGACAGAAAACATTGCTTTTGAGCCCCTGGCAACACGGCGCGATAACTGTGCACGGAGTTCCGCACAGGGAGTCAGTCCAAACTCGTGTTGATAAGTTAGTGTTCCTGTTGTCACACGTGCACGCTCGACGGAAGTTTGAATTCCCGTTAAGCTGGGTAATGTTCGAAAGACGGAAGACCTATGTTTGTCACGTCTGGTAAGATCTCGGCACTGAGATGACTGACGCAAATTAAATGGAATATACTGCTGGTGTCATGCATGGTCGCCAATGAAGAATCAAGCTGTCGACTACAGGGCGTGTCTTATTTCTTTAAAAAAAAAACGCTGCATGGTAATAAGTTGTTGTTGTCGGCCGTCAAACGCGTACGTAAACTGGCGATAAATTTAGCCGCTGTATTTAGTCATCGAACAGTCTCCACTTGATCCATTAAAATTTGTTATTCATTTTCAAATAACATAAAAGACACTGATTCACTCAATGTTCTTTATTAAAACTGAAAGAACATTGGGTGAATGGATTTTGTGTTATTTGACAAGGTTAGATCAACTATCGAACATTTAGGTCATTGATCGGTTAACTTCGTGACACAAATCTATTTTGTCCTGAAACCACGAGATTATGGGCACGTAGAGGCTGTCACATTATAATGCTTTAGTTACTCTAAGCTAATTGTTTTCTTTAGATTGATGTTCTTAAGGCAGGGAGTTGTCAATATCTTCAGTTTTCATGTCTTTCCATTAGGGGTGAAAAAATTATCCTGCAAGCACACCTGTGCAAAAAGAAAATTCGTGCACACGACCAACATTTTATTTCCTGCAAGGCACTATCTGATGGGAAGACACATGCACTTCAGAAAAAAATATCATACACACACATACCCCAAGAAAAAAATGTATTGCGCATGAAAGGGTTAAAAAAAAGAAAATTCGCGCCTTTAATACCAAATCACGCGCAAAAGAGAAGAGCTCTGGGGTCGAGATTGCATGCTATCATTCTCGTCCCCAGAGCTACGCGGTTTTATTTAAATGTTGTGACCTTCGTTCGCTAACCACATGACCAAAAGAACGGAGGATCTGGGAACGAGAATGGCATGCTATACATAAATAATTAATAATGAAAATTCATGAAATAAGATTACGACGTTTCGAAGCCATCATGGCTCCATTATCAAGTAAAACATGACAGTTATAGTTTTCGAGTTTAAATACAAAGAAAGGTGACAGAGTATATTAGAATATATAAATGTGTATATATTAAGTGTTTCACGGCTGAGCGTTCGAAAGTGAATACAATTTTAAAAAGTTAACCCCGTCCCTGAACAAAGTAGTTCCGGTACTTTGTAGCCTGCGAGCGCAGACGTAGTTTCCGGCTCGAGTTGCCCCGCCGGCGGGGCAACTCGAGCCGGAAATACGTCTGCGCTCGCAGGCTAGGTACTTTGGCAAGCTGAAGTAAAATGAGAAATATGCGGAACTGCTTTTAAATTTATTGTGAGGGAGGGTGTTGAAATAACGATGATCTCTGCATGAAAAGACGTCCGGCAAAAATCAGAGGCACGATCAACAGTATCGTCTCTTTTCCCTGTCTCAACGTTGACTTGCCAACAACATTACTCACAAAATATGTGTAGCATTGAAAGGGGCAGGGGCATCTTAAATCATTGTTATAAACATTGACAATTAATTTACAATGACAACTGGTTTCAGAGTCAAGTGAAGTGTGATTTCCGTCAATTCTTACAGTGAGCGTCCCAGCTACTACTTCTGTCTAGGGTCAGTTGCGTCCCTACAGACTCGTCAAGTTTGTTGGATTGGACACACCGTTATCATAGTTAAAGGGGTGGTGAATGGTCTTTCAAAAATTACAGGTCTCGCAAAATTGTAGTCGAATTTCACAGGTCTCGTAGTCTCGTTTTTTGAGCGGTTCTGTATGTCTTGTAGTCTCATTTTTTTCTCAAAGGCATTTCAAGGTCTCAATTCGGTCTCTCAATTTAAAAATTCAAAAAGTATCGGTCTCGCAGAGAAAAACGCTAGTCTCGCCGTCTCACCGTCTCGCAAAGTCTCGAATTTACCATTCGCCACCCCTAGTTAAGTGTCGCGCAGTCGGTAGATGTTATTCCTAAGGTAATTCTCACGTGATATACTTGTAGTAGTGTTTGTGATTCAGTGCACCTTTAAATTCGCCCAAATTAATTTTTATAATTTTGTCTGGTCACAAGATATGATCACAAGAGGGCCCCACGTATATTAGCCTCGCTATTACGTGCTACCCTCTATAAATAAAGATACTACTACTACTACTACTACTACTACTACTACTACTACTACTACTACTACATGGTTGTACATTTTCAGTCGGAAGGATGTCATAGTTTTAGATTTCGCATGGGAACTTGAGAGATTGAACGCAACCTGATGGAACACTGTGGCCGGATCCTGTGGATTGCGGAAAAACTTGCTCGGCGCAAGCTGGGAAAGACAACTTCAGACGCAAACTAATCGAAAACTATCAGGGATAGAAAGACAGTCGAAGTTTACTTTCCCTTTTTCTGCTACTTGAGACGTTCGCCAGTCGATCGACATTTTATTGCTTGTTGTGTCCGCTATGACGTGTGCCGGGCGTTGGGCGTGTGTGTATGAAAGACAGGTTGATCAAGTTTTAATTATAGTCTATATGTGTCTGTGATTCTTGCGGACTTCCTGTCGATATTCTATATCATTTCGTACAGACCCAATGGTTTTAAACCTCAAGTTGTAATGTTTCGATAGCCTCTACTACTACAGTGACATTCCTGCGGACTTCCTTTCGATATTTAGTCATTTAATTGAAAATATAACTAAATCGTATCTAGACCCAATCCAATACGTGCATGATATCAAGACATTTAGAACAACCCGGAGTAATCAGAATAAATAGCTGATAATGCTCCGCAAGTGAGCCGGGTCACGTAAACCGGCCAAAACGGTAAGAAACGACTTCCTCTGCTTTTCATACCGTCCAAATGAAAGCTAGCAGTACTTTCATGTTCATAATACTGTTTGTTTTTGACAATTTTGCGAAATTTATAAATTCAATAGTTTCTCCTCAGTTTTAAACTTGTACTCTTAAGAGTGAAATGCGTAATACTGACTGATTTCTCGTGAATAAACAATGGCTGAACTAAATATAAGTGCTAAGTGGAAATACTCAGGCAGAAAAAAACTGTTTCTTTAACGGGTTTCTTTAGTTGACATGTATTTTAATGTTAAAACAGCCGAGGTAATGAGTCTCACGCTGCTTGAACCATCTTTAGCTGTACCTAAATAACAATCAGGAAAATTACTATTTGTTTTCCTTTTCCCAGTTTAGACATGACAGTGCTTTACATGGATCAGTGTACCGTCGTCTCTGAGGTGATTCAATAAATGTGGGATTTCAAGATTTCCATCCAGTACAACATTGACTTCAGATGGGGAAATATTAAAGGAGCTACGTCACGGATGGCACATCTTGAAAAAAATTGCCAATGTTTTCAAGTTCACCGTTCGCAATCTGTCTTAATCCATCCTCAACCATCCTTGTTCCTCATTTGGTTTATTATCACCTCTTTTGTGTTTTTTATTATTTTGAGGCTTTCTTCAGTTTGAAGGTGATTTTGCACTTTCGCAAAAATGACATAAAACATCGTGACATAGCTCCTTTAATACAGCTGTCGATTCATGCAAATAACGGAATCGACCTTTCTTTGTTGAATATCCAGTGTCAGACGAATAAAGTATACATCGTCATAATATGACTATCGTAAATTGATGACAGCAAATCACAAAATTAGATGTAAAGCGTTTGTCCCCGTGTTTTGTATTCAGCATATGCATATTATTAACAACGTGAAATAGTTGTTAAATATGTCTTACCTCTAGAAAGCAACTCCGCAAACAACGCTCTGTCAGGTCTGCTCGCTGATTATATTCGGACACGCGTCCTGTGCTTCGACATTGTAAAACTATAAAATTCTGCCAAAAACAGACAAGGCAAAGAAAAAAAAAATTGTACAACATGTTACATCGGCTGTATCAGAACCTCTTCTCTAAACACGGCGAGGAATGTGTTTCAGTTCACTCTTCCTGTTTATTCGATGTCACGCACGGTTGATGATGAAACAAAGGATGGTTCTCGAGTGGTCACGGACGAACTTAGCTATAGGGCGTTGCTTTCCGCTTATATGGAACGTGTGGGTCTTGGGAACGTTGGATTTATATATTGTTTTGATTGACAGTTGTCGTCAAGGAAGTACAATTCTGAAATGGTGCATGGAATGACATTCCCGAATATATATAAATTTCAAAGTTGAGTTTTGTTCTCTTATCAAATTTCAAGTGCAGCACAGTGTATCTCCCTTTTCTTCCTTCGCCAAAAACGAGAAGGCAAACTGAAGTCCGAACTTGTGGATAAATCGTTGTGTATTTGCCGAGGCTTATAATTTTTCAAAATTTTGTTCGGTCTGTTTGCCTTTACGTCATTTGGTTGAAAGCTAATTCATAGTGAAGGCCTGTTCCAATAACACTATAAATGATCACTTTATACGGTCAAGAGATACGGTCTAATGCATGGGTCATGTTAAGGTTTGGTTTGAAGAGTGATACTACACCCAAATTGGAACAGTGACATTTATTGAAATATCTTGAAAACAATCCAAAACGGTAACAATGGTGCATATTCAAAATTTAATATTTAGCTACAGATAACTTGTTTCAGTTGCTTAAAAATCGTAAAAAAACAGGAACTTTAGCAGGCTTGCAAAATACATTTAGCGTAAATGAACGTAAGATTTGTTGATGTACACATTCTATCCATTGTTTAGGGCCTGAAAAAAAAGTAATTTGTTCAAATTTCCATTCAGGGATACCCTGGGTGCCAGAGGGATTATTTTCCTTTTTCCTTTGCGCGAACAGCCTGAAGCGGGTAATTCAGGGAAGGCTTTTACAGGTCTTAAAAACATGGATACATCTCCAGGTTTGAACTGGAGTGTGCGGCACTAGTTGAATTTGCCAGTTAGTATATATTTGCTTGCATGCACTAATTTCGCTCGGTCGAACTGGTCTGATTTGTTCTTGACTATAATATCCAACGTAAAACGAGCTACACAACTCGGTAAGTTTGTTTTGAATACATGGCACAATGGCCGCCGAGCTACGCATTTCGGTATGTCAGTTGTTTCGAAACGAGCTAATGTATGTTCATTTAATTCTCACTTCCATCGCCGAGCAAGACAACTCGATTTAGTATCACGACACAAATCGATTTTCAAAGGGGAAGGGACAGGGAGTGTAAGGTACGGAAAGCGGGAATTTCAGTCTCCACTCAGAGATGCCGCTCGGTGCCGCTATAACGAGTGTGAAAACAATACAATTGTGACGTCGACCGAATCCAATGTCCTTTAGTCCGTAATAGCGGGAGTTTGTTTCAGTAAAACGTCAGTAAACTGACGTAAAACGGGGATTTAGCTGCTGTCCGTAATAGCGAGGTGTCCGCAAGGCGAGATCCCGGGCGAGAGTTGACTTTACATAGAATACTAGATACACTACATTTATCTTTCGGCTGGCCAAAAGAGCCTCCTTCAGGTACAATGAGGACAATTTACATTGGCCTGGGCTGGCATGACTGAGGAGTTTAAATTTTTAATTTCGACGTTTACGTTTAAACTTTCTGTTTCAACATAAAGGTTCCAGCTGTCAGATTCTGCATTTAGGTTAGTTCACTTTCAGTACGTTTGGGTATTTTGGTTTTAGATTTCAGTTTTGGTAATTTAGGTTTTATTAGGGACTGTGCAATAATTATCAGGAGGGGGGGGGGGGGTTGGAAAATGGGCTTCATATAGGAAAATGTTAGGTAATACCCCCCTCCTAAAGGAGTGAATTTAGTTATTGCCCCTCCCCCCCTCTAATCAGTCAGAAATTATGTATGACCTCCCCCCCCCCCTCCCCCCCCCCCCCCCCCCCCCATCACAGTATACACACACCTTTATACAAGTACCCTGCATTTTCTCTACACGCACCTGTGGATTAAAATCTTATAACAGAAAGAAGAGCTCCTACTTCATATTTAATTGTTGGACATCCGCGTCTGGAACAAACATCACCTCCGTAGCAATGCACAACAGAGCCATAGCAGAAGGAAAAGAGCATGTGTGTTAATTTGAGGATTTAATTTCGGTCCCCACCTTATAAATAGGTATGGATTCGCCAAAGTAATATGCACTTGAAATAAAATGTTAAGCCCCCCCCCCCCTCTCTTGAGTGACTTATTTTACCTTGAGCCCCCCCCCCCATCCTTGCTTTGATTTTAGTTTATGCCCCCCCCCCCCCCCCCCCCCCCCCTATGGCGCTTTCTGGAGTGACCTTCGCCTTTAAGAAAGTTCTAGATGATATTTCTCTATTTCTCTAAAGAAAACTCCAGATTTTCATCGCACTATAATCGAATATCTGAACCGATTATAGGCCTTCCGAACAGATATTTTACCGAAACGATCCGTTGGGTGCCCCTGCATAGACATCAATATCGTGACAGTTGAAGCCCTATTAAGAGGCCACCGTACCCGGCCTCGGGGAAATGTAAGTGGCCGCTTAATAGAGGTGACCGCTTAATAGGGGTTTTATTTACAGGTATCCGGATGATTCTCCGGTGGTCATTTTACATTTTAACACCCTATGTGGTTTCCCCTAAAAGGTGCTATGGGATTGTTACCTAGTGACCTCCATGGGGCTGTAAAAAATCTACTCGATAACTGGGCGTTTTAGAGATGCCTATACTGTGAATTGCAACGGATTTTTAACTTCGCTTAACTCAGGACAGTATATTCAACAGACGGAACAAGAGTGGACTCGGTCACAACAACAACAACAACAACAACAACAACAACAACAACAACAACAGCAACCATTTATTTGTACCCAGAAAGGACAGGAATAATTAAAATTGATATCAGTTAAAAAAGTAGAGGGTACGGCCTGCCCAAAATAACCATAGGGGCTAAAAGAATGAGCTGACATTAAGTTACATAAAGTATTTATACAATTATCGGTCGGTAACACACTCACACACACGCACACACACACACACACACACACACACACACACACACACACACACACACACACACACACACACACACACACACACAAATATAAAAATACAAACAAAAAGAAAACGTACATCGGAACATAATATATCCTTATAAATTAATTAAAATAATTGTAATATTTAATATGAATCAATAAAGTGTATTTTTAATTTCTTCTTTAATTGGAAATCAAGTAATTTTTTGTCGGTCTCATCAAGAGAATTCCAAATTTTAGATCCCTGATATCAGGAGCCCTGCTGATATCTAATATTGAAGATTCCAAAATTAGTTCTAGTTTTAGGCAATGAATAGGATTGTTTGGAAGCAAGTCTAGTATTATAGGCATTAATTTCATTAACTGTAGTGAAATAATGATTAAAAGCAGATGGCAATTTTTGATAATGAAATTTATGCATAAAGATTGTAATATATAAAACATAAAGATCAAGGAGCTTGATTATATTGAGGTATTTAAAAATTGGACTAGAGTGAGCATCAAATTTAGAGAAGGTTATTATACGCATGGCTTTTTTCTGTAGAATATGTAAAGGTTTCTGGGTTGTTGGATAAGAAATGCCCCAAGCGATAATGCCATAGATAAGGAAGGGATAAATTAAAGCATAATACAGATTAATTAAAATATTTAGGTTTGTAAAATAACGGATTTTAGACAGAATACCTATACTTCTTTTAATCTTTTTAGCAATGTAATTAACATGACTTTTCCAATTTAGATGAGAGTCAATAAAAATACCAAGGTATTTGATCGAGTATTCTCTTTTCAATTCTTTACTATTAATTACCAGCTTAACATCATGTATTAATTTGGATGAAATATAACAAAATTTGCCTTATCTATGTTTAAAGAAAGTTTATTAGCACATAGTCATATATGAATATTATTTAATTCCATATTTATATTAGACTGTCCAGAGGGTTAGAAGATTTTTATGTTTATAAAACAAGTTAGAGTCATCAGCAAAAAGGTGGAAGTCTAGAAGTTCTTAACATTTATTAAAGTCATTTGTATACAAAAGAAAAAGTAATGGCCCGAGGACTGAGCCTCACGGTGTTCGTTTGCCTCCGGAGCACTGGCCACGTCCGTTATTGCTGGCGTCCGTGGTGTAATTCGTGATGTAAAGTTATGTAACACAACAGACAGCGATTCAACGTCAACCGATGTGTAGAATCTGGCGGATCTCCAGGTCTAATATGCGAAACAGTAGAGTTCATGGCTTCTCTACCTCTCTCTCATTTTGGTCGCATCAGTGGAATCTGGACCGGTATCATCCCAGTCGACTCCTCCTCTACACTGTGTGTGACAATTCCCATATAGAATCCTCTTTCGTAGGATGATCATGATCATGAGGAGTGCAAGTATACCCAGGGGTTTGAAAATTGAACTCACTGCATGCTGCATGAACCCGGACAACCCAACGCGCTAACAGCTTATCCCACATCTCAGTATTTCTACTGCAACCTTTCTGTTTGTTTCGTAACCCCACTTTTAAGGCATCCTCGTCGAAGGTAATTAAAAAAAACACTTCTTCCGTTAACGTTTACCAAATTAAAGAAGAAATTAAAGAACTAGTGAAAGTCTAAGAAATCTTTGAATAAAGAAAATAACAGGAGAAAAATCACCATCCATAATATTTCGGGCAAACTTCTATAAGGAGAAGAAATTTAACTGTCATTCTATTTATCTTTCTATTTCTTTCGATGGGTTGAAAGGTCACCACGTCACCTGTAAATAACAGCCTACTGAATAATACTCCGTTCACGCACCGTACCGCATACCGTTTCACCTGCTACGAATATTAATCTACCTGTGCGCTCGCAGTGTTGTCCTTGTCGTCATCAATCAAAAATAGGGTATGTTTGACCTCCCTTGACGTTGCCATGGCAACGAATTTTGATGTCAGAGGTATCTCAATTTGTTCCTTAGTAGAAGCTATACAAATTTGTTTTAAACGTTATTGTTAAATATAATTGGTGTACTTGTGATAGAATGCCAGAGACGGAAAGGTCTGAACTATTATGAGCCACCTTAAATGATGAAAGTTGTATACGATTTTTGTTTGACGCTAGCAGCGCGCGCTACAAGAGTCGCATGCGACAAAATCGTACAGTCTAAATTGACCTTTAGAAATTGTACCTGCTAGGACTGAGGGTAAATGAATTTCAGCCACGCCCACAAAACGACATTCTGACCTGGTACCTTTTAGGGGTTGTTTTTAACATTTCCGATGATCATCCTAGTCTTTTTATATATATTATACGGGAGTCCCCCCGGGATCATTGAAGCCAGGTGATCCGCTTACAAGAACAACCAAGTTGTCGTTTTAGAAATGGTAGCTGCTAGGAGGGGAAATTAATTTCAGCCACGCCCATGAAACGACATTCTGATCTGATACCTTATAGGGGTTCTTTTCAAAATTTTCGATGATCATCCTTGTGACTTTTATTTGGGAGTCCCCCCGGGATTATTAAAGCCAGGTGATCCGCTAAATTAAGTTCCAGTTTAATGTTTGCGACTGCCTAAACAAAACGCCGTTTTGGACGTTATTGAGTCAGACATGGAAGTTCTTGCAGAAAAAAGTCTACTATTAATATTATATAGTTAAAACATTTTAAAACTGAACGTTTTACAACTTTAAAACTTGTTATCACAATTATTCCAAATAAATTATTTCATAATCAACATACTGTATGTAATTGAAATTTAATAACTGATGCCTTCGGCAAACACGTCAGTTTTAAATAAGGAGACACTTATACGCGTGTCAAAAACAATAACATTCACGTTCTGGTTGCCATTTGTGGCTCAAAAACGTCTCTATATTAATTTTCCTTTTTTTAATTTGTTTCTCTTTTTTTTTTCCCAGTCCAAATGCGTTTTTGAGGGAATTTTGTCATGAGTTGTGACTGATTACATATCTGAATCGAAAGTTGAAAGCAATATTGTCACATACGGGTGAGAAAGGTGGCTTCGAAAAACGAAACGTGTTAAAATGTCGCCTACTCACGGCTTCCAATGGCCAAGGCATTTCCAAAGATAATCAAGTAGGCTGTCTATTTGTTTTTCTTGTGACGGGGAAGAGTATCATGTTAATTTGGTATGGAAATTGACGCGGTCAATGGAGAGGACATGCAGGCACCATGTTATTAAAGATCTTCGCAAGCTAATTATTCTTTACGATTCCAACGGTACATGGAAACTATAAAACAAATTATCATTACAGTTACAGGTTCCCGGCAAGTTATGTAAAGTTGCAAGATCTCACTGTACTTTAAATACAATTTTTAAAACAACTTTCCGAGTTTTAACTTCCCACATATTACAGCTGGTCTCGTATACTGAATTAAAATTAGCCTTAGGTCTAACTAAACTAAACTTCTAGCGGTACGATCAAATAATAAACCCGCTTGCATGAATAAGTAAATCACCTGGCTTTTTAATATAACTACTATCCAAGCCCCGCTGCAAATCATTTTTTTTTTTCAACATTCCATTATTATCGTGCAAATAAAAAATAGAAGGAGGAAACAAATATTAATAAGAGAAGTTTTGTTCAGAATAGATGTTCTATGCTCGGACAGGATCATGTTCCAGGCTCGGACACCTGCATGATGGAGTCTCGTTTTCTCTACGTAATTAATGATCAACTGCCAGACTGCTGTGTCATTTAATAATATCTCACAGTGCACAGTGAGGCCATTGCGGTTCGAAAAAAGCCTTCGGAAGGACATTTGGAATATTCATATGTACATATGATTGCAATACTTTGCTCAAATTGAGTCATCAAGTGTAGCTGTAGGAAGTCGTTTAAGCATATTGCGAACAGGATGTCAATTTCAGTTTCGCGAGGCGCGCCAAGACTGCGTGCAAGCCGGACAGGTGACGAGAATCCCAATTTTAGAAGGCAATATTAAAGATCTTGTGTATAAAATTTCCCAAAAATTCACCTGCGATGCCTATTTTGATCAACAGAACTTGGTAGAAAACATATAAATACTGACGTGAATTCTAGAGATATTTCATTAGCAACGCTAGATCCTTCAAGACAAAGTGTAGCCGAGCGTTTCCTACTTGTACCGAGGTGAATACTAAAGAGCTCTATCAACATGCATTCAACAGCTACTAAGGTATATTATATTCAGTAGAATGAATTGAAGACTTTCCACACCCGTTAACATACTTTAACTTATCAATTACCTGTTGCCTAATAATTACACGCTCACTTCCGAATATTTTCTGCCCTTGCAGATATTTAAAGTGCTCATGGTTTGCCTGCTTGTCGCTTCATCATCTCGTGGCAGAATTCATAGAAGCATTGCAATTCAGGATTATGTGGAAGACTACCACTCTGCCGATCCAGACGAACACGAAGTCATGCAGGACATAGAAAAACGTAGTCCAGAGTTTGACCAACAAGACGACATAGCGAGTTATAGCGATGTACCCAACGACCAGACGAGGGTCAAAAGGCAATCCTGTCATATATTGAGCGGTGAATACGGGGTCATACCAAATTATCAGTGTAAGCCTGGTTGCTGTTGCACGAGATGCACGCCATGTGGCCCATCAAGTGGGTAGTCATAGTACTGATGATCAGTTAGAAAAGGATAGTGACACTCAGTACTTAGTAATCATGATGTTTGGAACGGACAACAAATAATGACATATAAAGAGATTTTGTTACTGGCAATAACAAAACGATAAATTTAAATTGTAACAACTGGAATTGATGTATGTTACCCAAAGCATAAATAAATAATAAATACACAACTCTACATATCTGTTTGCTGTATTGTCTATGCTCTCCAATGACGCGGGCGTTATTTGATACGACTTTAAACATGCCACCTTCCCCACGCAGCTAATTAACACTAAGAGCCCTGCATGAACCCCCAAATACAAGTTTAAAAACAAAATATCAAACCGATTAAAAAGGTTCAATACGGCCACCTTAGCTTGTGTTGACGCGCTTTTGCATCATTATAAACGTGTACCTTTTTCCCAAAACCTTTCTTTTTATTAGTAATACGCGACTCGCAGGTCCTCGCGAAGCTGTGATTGGGATTGGGATGTGAGGGTGATAAGCATCGTGTGTGTACGCCTTTCCGGCTGTTCACGCGCGATCTTGTTTTCGAGGAAGAAGAATCGACAACCACCGAGTTTTTGCTATGTAATATATATACCGGATTTCTTAAAGCCTGTTTTGTTTTTTCCCCAAATGCTGCACACTAACGTCCAACTCAGAAGTCACTTCCCCATATAAACTCGATCAATATACACATGCTAAGCTTGGAGCAATTCTTGAATAGGCGTTGCTGTTTCTGTTTACTGTTTATATTATAACGGCAGTCTGATTATGTCGACGTCAGTGTTGGAAAAAGACGAGCCGCTACTGTACAAGCCGACTCCCTGTTCCCTTGAAACCGGGGAAGCAGTGAGCATGCGCATATATGCGTGGGCTCCTGGTATGGATCTATTGTTCTTTACAAAACTATTGGTCTATACGTGACAAAACTAATCCGCTACAAAATATATTTGGGTATGAATCTCTACAAAACAATGTTAAACACGGAGGGAGCCTATACATGTAATCGAGGATGAGGTCTTTAGCTTGCCACTCACAAATCCCAACGGATGACCAATGGTCTCATTTGATTGGTTAATTCAGTATACTCCAAGTTGTTTGCACAATCACAAAGCTTGTAAATCTGAATAATTTTGAAAATCCCGCCAAAGTCACTTTCACAAGACTCGTTCTAGTTCTCGACAAACTCGAATAAATGGAAACAGGTGGCTCTTTGATCGCAGACTTGAGCTTTGCAGCAATTTTAGCTAGCCGCGAATACATGTCGAAATGGGCGAAGGTAATTCATTGTTTGCATTCAGTTGTGAATAGATATATTTGTTTTGCGCTCAGTATTTATTATTTAGCTTGTTTTATTTGACATAAATCAATCAATTGTTTGGATAAACCAACCCCAATTTTTCTCGTCCGTTGTAGCTACGACCGTTGTTATGCGACGTTTCGGCTTTCGCCACATGCCATTTATGATAAAAATAGCCAACAAAGCACTTCAGAGAGGGCGTGTCCTTGCCTTTTATAGGCTCGCTCCGTGTTTAAAAGGGGGTGATTACATGGCGAATTTCAGCCAGGGCTGAAATTTCAGCCCGGTTAAGGGGGCTGAGATTTCAGCCCGGCTTCCGAATCAAATACTCTTGAAATAAAGTTAGCGATTACATGGACAAGGTTTCAGCCCGGGTTAAAATTCAGCCCGGGCTGAAAATTCCAGCCCGGTTTGAGAAACCGGGCTGGAATTTTCATCCCGGCCAAACGGGCTGAAAAAACCCACGTAATCGGAATGGCATTTCAGCCCGGGCTGAAAAGTGAACTTGGGCATGCGCAGTGATTGTGTTTTGGCTAAATTGTAGAATGCCCGGCAACGTGTGCATGTCATTGAATGAGAATGGTCCTTTTGTTTTTATACACACGTGCAGCCGGTATGGAATGTAAATAAGTTTCCGGTTATTGTAAAATCGCTCCTGTGTTTTTAAACAAGATGGCAACAGCGAAGGAAAGAAGGTTCCAGTGGAATACCCGGTAACTTATTTGCATGACATTGAATGAGAATGGATCCTTTTGGGTTTTTTTTATGCCGATATGTAAATAAGTTACAGGTTATTCAAATCGCCCCCCTGATTCTCTGATGACTCTTCCCGCGCAATTTCAAATTTGGTGTCCGGGCTGAAATTTAAGCCCGGGCTGAACTTCGTCATGTAATCGCAACAAAATTCCAGCCCCCTAACCGGGCTGAGATTTCAGCCCGGGCTGAAATTCGCCATGTAATCACCCCCTTAGAAAGATGATTTTACGCCAGTTAATTTTATTGCTGCTGCTTTGAACTTCCGGGCCTCTAGAAATTCAAGTAAAGTTACGTTATTTCCGGTCTCTATAGCATTGGAATTGAAAAACCTCTTAAGTTGTACTTTTTTAATTGTAATCTTTTATTTTCAGTCGTAGTTATTTTACTGATCAACCTAGATATGCACAGCTATTACAATTCTAGGACAACTTAATCAACTAGGAATTATTACAATACTTTTTTAAGATATAGGGAATAACATTTTACAACAATTACACACCATCTGATTTTTAGTTATTAGGAGGAAAACAAACATAAACGTAAACATATAGTATACAGTATGTGGCCCTAATTCTGGCTAGAAAAGACACGAACGTGTAATTCTCGCATTGGAAGAATTGCCCTGAGCTGGAACTTGACCTGTGACTTGTCACAACATTTACCCAGCATATGTAAAGGCAACAGCTTTTGTTCTTTATTCATAATCTTGTAGTATCGAAAGTAGCTGTTCGCTTTGGCGGCCCTAATTCCGGCCAACGAGTCCTAATTCCGGCCACAATTTAAAGCATACAAATGTATGCATAAACAGTTCACAGACCAACCTGATATAACTTTCCGTGACTTTGAATCATCTTTCATCCATATCGATCAATGAAAAGGCAAATTATACCAATAGAGCTTTGTTTTAGGGCCGAAATAAGTGCACGGTATTCAAGCCATTCTGCGGCGCCGGCCATGGCAGGAAAGTCTGACAAGAGGTTTTGTGAGAGGTGGCCGGAATTAGGACCACGACATGAAAACACATCGAAATATTTGAGTCGTCATTTTAGACATTTATTATATAGACACGAGTGTTTTACTGGAAAAAAAGACCACTCGTAAAATTCATACGAAACTACATCCGGGACCCGAGTGGTGTATTTTCCATATCCTCACTAGTGAGGATATCGATGACGTCATTTCCCGCTTTTGCATGGCTTTTTGTGCAAAGCTGCCAAACTCCGGTTGAAAATGGCGAGCGATAGATTCGTGAAATTCACTGAAGCCGACATGAAATCGTTCACAGAGGAGTAGGAAAATGTTAACACGAAAGAAAGTAAAGAAAGATTCAAGGAGCTTCTTGCAAGTGAAGACGAAAGGAGAGAAGTTCGGAAAGTCCAGCCACCGAGCTGCAAGAGTTCGCGGTAAAGTTTGTGCTTTTGTCGTTTGTCTATATAATAAAAAGAACATTACACGGTGGCTTGAAGATATGAATTTTATATTCTCGTGTTAAAAAACAATATTTTACTCACTCGCTGCGCTCGTTCGTAAAATATTGTTTTTACCACTCGAAAATAAAATTCATATCTTCGCGCCGCCGTGTAATATCCTCTATATATTCAACCCGGAGATAATTGTTTTTGGTCTACCAGAAAGGTCATTCATTCTATATATTTCTCACAAAAAATTAGCGCTATTATAGACAAATGACGACATAACGGGAAATCTAAATATAACCATGTAATTCGAGGAGCCGTGAACCAATGAATGTTGGTTTGAACCAATGAATGTTGACAAAACAAATTGACCTACCTTCGCGATAACTCGAAACTCTCTTCTTTAATTGACAGCAACAGGAAAGCCACCAAGCAAGATTACGAAAGGAAATAAATAGATCAATTAATCGTAGGAAAGAGTTTTTTCATATTTAAGCTCGTTTTCCGATGGAAAAATATGCGATAAACGAAAAGTGGCCGGAATTAGGGCCGGCGGGAATTAGGAACACATACTGTACATACGAAATGTTTTCGATATTAATTAAAGCTAAACATTTTTTTTTTCGTAAGAATTTCATTTATTTTGAGAGTGTTGAGACATTATTCATATTTGTTTTTAAAAAAAAAGTTGTTAAAACATATGTTGTACTTAACCACACATTTTAATTCAGACACCCCAAAAATACACTACTACCAACCCCTTCAGTGTCATACTGACATACATGTAGAAGACGTCCACACCTATCAAACGGGCACTGTCATTCTCTTCACCATCTAACATGCGAAATGCGCATTTCAAGCTAGCTTTCAGCTTATGTTTAATGTTTAATACTATTCCATCCATTACATACAAGAAATATATATAACAGCGAGTATTTACAACAACAACAACAACAACAACAACAATTTTTATTTGCATTTATAAAAATTAGGTTACATTTTTTGGATAAATTATTTTAATAGTAGTTCGTAATAGTATTTGAGTAAACCTGTGTTTTCAGATAACTCTAAGCTCTTTATAATATACTCACCACATGATATTGCAATTTTTGACATCTGATTGGTTCCCTATACTCGAGGCATATGAGGCAAAATACCATTACTACCTTATTTGGGGGCCCGCTAATTACGAGTTTGGGGTCATGTTTTTCAAAATAATAAATATCCTATTTTTCCTCAGTTTGTTCCTTCATTCTTTTCCCGGTAATTGTTAATTGCAATATCCTGTGGTGACTATGTTATATCAAACAATTATTCCACTCAATCTCGTCGTACACGAACTCCCAGTCATGATGTACGACTCGATTTCGTGGAATAATTGTAAAATATCGAGCTGCTGACGTAGTGATTACGTGACTCCGTAGGACAATCTACATAACAATAACAAAGCAATAATACAATAACAAAGCGATTTTCTATTATTTTCTTTGTATTATTTGCTAAGTAGAAAACATTGCCGTGTTACTTACAGAAACACGAGTGCGCAAGTGCAAACGTTAACCGGATATTTCACTTAATTTACTATGATCAAGCCAAACTATTATAAAAAAATTAAATGTCTTAAACAGAAGGACTTGGACAATAGCTGTTATTACAGTTGAGCCCGCAGTCAAATACTATTTTGTTTTTAAAAAGTATGCAAACGATTAGGCTCGATTTCCGCCACTCTCTCGAGTCCGGTCTTCGTTCTGGCTGTACATTATAAAAGGCATCATTTCAAAACCTGAAAATAGAAAATATTTATATACCACATATTATCATTACTGTTAGAGCTAACCTGTTTGGAAAACTGTACTTAAAGTGGCTACTTTCTGAGACTGTAGCACTTGAGGCCTTATATGCCAGTTGGCACGAAAAAGCTAAAAGCTACTGACAATGCTATGCAGAAACACTTGAGACACTCTCATAATTTCGCGCCTTTTTAAACATTATTAATTTTCTATGTTTGACATCCCCTTCCCCCCCCCCCCCCCCACTATCAATGTTGCTTTTTACGTCAAATTTACGTTCCATTTTTGTTTCGGCTACAGCATTGTAATGGGGAGTGGGGGGGGTGGGGGGGAGGATGGATCAAAACCACACATGAAAAAATATCGGTTTTTACGAGGAGTGCACGTGTCTCAACCGTTTTGCATAGTATTGTCTGATCTAGGTCAATGCCAACTTATTCTTTACTGAGCGACATTTGGTATCCAGCTTTACTCTTCAGAGAGGATATACGAAGGCAGTTTTTCAAGCAATGCGACTGTTTCCTTCACATTCATTGCGCACTTTGGCGAAGCGAAAATCGTCTCTATAAGCATCCCCATAATTGCTTAAACTCTGCGAACATACATACGGCTAAATGTATTTTGTAATGATTTGCTAATTACACAAGAGTATGTTTAAGACGTGTATGTAAGGTGTAAGTAATCCTTTGGGATTATCTAGAGTATTTAAGAGTGTGTAAGTTATTCAAGAACCATTCGAAGGCATCTCTTTCTACTTGAATTTAGTATGTTTTGTTACAGTAGAAGTTTAGACTGTACTTAGATTTTTCAGACCTGTCGTGCTTTGGTTCTATCATGCTATAATGCTATTGTATCGTTCGCTCTATCGACATGTATCAATAAACGAGATGCCCGCCCCTGATGTTGTGTGGTTTTGTTGATTAAGATTAATTACAAAATGTTTTATAATCGTTTCAATGGTGATTAGAGTATAAGTCCGATTACAGTCACTTGACATTTTATCGGCATCAAGTCTGTCCTGTAGAAGTTATCTTTTGTTCTGTAAATCACCGCAGGATATATTTTAAATGTCGCAATCTGATCTTGTTTTATTTTTTATTATTTTTGAACTGATATGATCAGTGTATTGTTCGTTCTCAAAATAACCTAAAGTAACATTTTCTTTAGTCTTGCAATCCTAATGAAGTTTGGTGTGCATGCCATTTCTTTAGATTTTATCGGACTGCTTTCATTGACCTGCTTTCTTTTAACTCCGGACTGCTGACGTGACATTGAGCTGGAAATGAAACCCGAGACGGTCTACATGGTCTATACGGTCTACACCATTTCATAACAATAATATCTCAGATTTGCATTCCATTCATGTGACAACACAGCGCGCGTGCTATAAACGGCGGGCGGCCACCACATGACATGTTTTCACTCTTAAAATGTTCCACAGGAAAGCTAGTTTTCGCGCCTTTTAAAAAAACATTACTAATTTTCTATGTTTGACATCCCCTTCCCCTATGACATACAGACTTACCGCGAAGGACATTATTTTGTGTCTCGAAAATTTTGCGCGTCGCGACCTGTAACATGGCGATATGAATATGAACAGCTAGTGTTAAAAATCAGTGCACATTGCGCATGCGTATCTAGCGCCAGTCCCAAACCGCGCGCGAGAATTAGAAATCCCTAAAACTCGAAGGACAAGTAATAAATGTAAAGATGGTACTTGTTAACTCGGAAGGTCATGGGTTCGAATCACGTCGGGATTTTTTCTTTGTCCCACGCTCATGACAAACTGAATACAGTTTACAGTTCGTTACAAAAGTGATAAAGTTTCCATTTTTTTAGGATCAGAATCTAATCCTTCTTTATAAACGGTCGTATGGGATTACTTAAAATAACAAATCTATTAGACATATAATTTTGCGTCTTTATGACGTCATAACTTTGGTGTTAATGCGAATTTCACCAAATGCATATGACGCTTTATGCATTGGAAGATTCTTTAATCATTGGTATTGTTTCTAATCAGTGTCAAATAATGTAAGCTATTTGAGTTTCAGGGTTGTTTCTTTCATGATCACGTATATGGTTGTGACTTGAAAATTTTGACGGGAATTTCAATTGAACAAACATGGCCAAACAGCTTATATGTAGAAGTTGGATATCCAAATATAGTTTGAAGCCTTCCGAAGCAAAATACTGGTAGTTACGAAGGTCCCCTCTTAAGGACATCCACATCATTCTGTTTCCTTTTTCAGTTATCACCTCGGGGTACCTATTATGAACACGACCTTATGTTTTACCTAGCATACATCGTCATACGCTTTTGGCTGTATTTGTCTACAAACTGAACGAAGAAAATATCGGATCAGGAAGATACTGGGAACTCTTCTTAGAAACTACCACGGTTTCTGGGTCCGTGTTGTTGTTGATGGAGTTGACAAGATTAACGAAACATTAAAATGGAGTTACTTTTCATGTCCGATTTAGCTGAACAGAAAATATATATCTAGTTTAAAATATATATCTAAGTTTAAACCCGTGCCTGGGCTCAAGTTAATTACGTATCTCCAAAAAGTGTTTCAAGTATGGTAAACAAATAACTTGTTTGGTATGAAAATCATCCAAAGTTGTTAATTTTAGTGATGTTCGCGTGTCAATCACAACATAGTGATGTCTTCAATCAGATAAAATCCGTAATATTGGATCCGCCATCTTGGAATTCAAAAAGTTAAAAAAATGTCAGAAAATTGCCCAAATTGATTCCAAAAAGTCATAAGCACTACTGATTAGTTGGGGTAGAATGGCCTACCTAGTCGCCTGAGAGAAACGTTTAATCATTACTGTTTGAATTGCTTGTCTGATTACTTTGTTATGTTTGACACCAGCGGGGGGGGTATTACATTGTACTACTCTCCACCCCATCCCTATCCCCTCCCCTCAAGGCAGATAAGGTTGATTAATGCATGACATTGAAATCAAACAAACCTGTTGGAAGAATCCTTTCTGGTGAGAAGTTCCTATTATAATATTTGCGAAGAAGTAGAAGAAGAAGTACCACGCTTCCAATGGCAGATGTGGTTACTAATATTGCTACCGATTAAGGGGACAAAAAACAATTAATTGTTACATCAGCCTGCAATGCAGGCGGTTTGTGGTCTTGCGATTGTTTATCTCCTTCGAGCGCTCGCTCGTCCAAATACGCCTGTTTTGCAGGCTATTGTTACATAGGTTTAATTTCGAGTGGCATATAATACATTTTCTACCCTTTTAACCTTTTTTAATTAACGTTTTGTTTCTTCTCTGATTCGACACATTTTTTTACCATAAAATATTTTCCTTCCAGCTCATTCTCAACTGAGAATGAGGTGGCAGATAAGTACACTGGATATTCAATAGTTCGATGATGACATCGAAGTTCAGTTAATACAATCTGCTGATCAATGCAAGGAAATATTTTTAAGATCATTCATTTATTCAGAACCTGAGGAAGGTAGAGGAACGACCAGAACCACTCCTACTGTCCCGCTTAGGGATGATAGTGAATTCCAGCTACCAAAGTTGCCCAGAACGTAGCGAGTGGTCGGAGGCTACCATCAATAATATTCATTACTTAGGGCCTCCACAAACTAGAGAGATAGTTGTCGACAACTATTTAGTTGTCGATGATAAAAAGTTGTCGATAACAAAAAAGCCAGTGTGTGAAGCTAGTTATCGATAACTAAGACCCTTAGTTATCGACAACTAGCTTCACACACTGGCTTTTTTGTTATCGACAACTTTTTATCATCGACAACTAAATAGTTGTCGACAACTATATCTCTAGTTTGTGGAGGCCCTTAGTAACTGGAATATATGGATAACATGTGCAGCTATTACTATTGTTCCTAGTCTTTGTACAAAATAACTGACTTGTTTATTTTCAGTCCTATAGCTAGCTGAAGCCATTAACGACACGTGTGAATGATACAATGCACGAGGAATGTCAAAGTAGCTGTAGTTTGTTTGTCCCGTGGCCGGATTCACGAAGCCCTCCTAAGTTTAGTATCCTAAGTATTGTTTTCCTATATAGGCATTTGTTAAAGGAAAAGGTCACTCCGACAAATAAGTGCCGAAAAATTCGACCACGGAAGCCGCCATTTTGAAGACTACTCAACAACCCGGTCGCATAATCGTGACGTCATTCCGTGCAATCTGAGCCCCCGTTTACAAGCCTATTACATGAACGCGGTTTCAAATGTACACGGTTACACGATTTCGTAACCGTGTTCAAAATAATGGATACATCTTAGTTTAGAGTCCGCTTCGTGAATCCGGTCCGTGGTCAGTTATTAGGGAGCTTAAGCATAGACGTTTTTGAGCCACAGACGGCAACCGGAACTCGAATGTTCTCTGTATTGGCGCGTATCATCGACTTTTCGTCCGTAACGTCAAGTTGCAAATGCTAAAACAAGGGTTTTCCAACTCTTTGGTGGGAGTGAAAGCGCGCCAAAAACTAAAACAATCGCCTTCCGGTTGCCGTCCGTGGCTAAAAACGTCTGTGCTTAAGCTCTCTGTTATCGTCGAAGAACTCACCTGTTGTATTCATATTTGTTGTTTTATTCGAGGGAGAAACTGTAGGCTCGATTTCCGACGTTCTCTCAAGTCCGGCCTTCGTTCCTCTCCGAGTGGCTAAAAGAAAATACAAAAAAAAAAACACCTTACAAACGCAGATCAGCTTAATTGCTTTTTTTTCTTCTTTTTACTGCACGAGCGGTTAAACAACTGATTCACTAGTGACTTATATGGATACCATGTCCGGCTATTACAATGAATCAAAGGCGCTCATATGACCAGCCACTCATGAACGATGTTATGGCAATAAGGCATCAACTAGGATAAATAGTCAAGTGTGCTGCGGGTGGAAATTTCCGACTAAACAAGTCAAACGTACTACCTGATCCCCCACAATCAAGTGGCTGGAAATTAAACATATATGTGCTAACTTGTTGACTAAATTACTCCATGCTTAATATACTTCAGAGTGATTTTATCCTTTATTGGTCTTGAATTCGAATGCATTTAATTCACTGTGATGCACGTCTACATGTATAGCTATAGGTAGTGCTCCAAAATGATATTTTTTCGTAGTCTAATATTGACCAGTTCCTAAAAAATCAAGATGCCCATGGTTTAAAAGTTCCAGATCAACTTGTCCGTGATTCATTCCGATTTTGACTCCATGTCAGGGTTTGAGTCAGAGCGCGAACATGCGAAAATGTCGCGCTTGTGTATGATCGATCGATCGATCGGTCTATCGATAACACAACTAGCTTTTATTATTTTCCTAAGTCATGTATGCATGCTCGCACGCACAAAATCGGTCGAAATGGGACACGACTAGTATCCTCCTTTATCTTTTATCGAAATATCCATCCTTCTTCACACGCTCCTCGCTCTGGCATTTTCTTGGACAACCTACCGCCATCGTGAATCCATCCATTTCCTGGAGACCGATTTTCTCCTCACCTAAGTGTTTGCTCCACCGACCCTACGCCCTGCGTCCAACTCCTCACTCTTCCCTCCCTCGAACGCTATCCCCATGGGTAAGGTAGATGACCGTTACATATCGCGGGCCCACCCTCGTAAATAATGTAATGCATAACTAATATGTCTTTTAATGCATAAATCATTCATTAATCACGAGTAAAAAAGTCTTTGTACAAAATAATTGACTTGTTTATTTTCGGTCCTAGCTGAAGCCAATCCTAAGTATTGTTTCCTAGGATACATCTTGGGTTAAGAGGGCTTCGTGAATCCAGGTCCGTGGTCAGTTGTCATGGTGATCAATTAAAATTGAACACCATGGTGACTAAGATTTACTAATAACTAACAGCAAGTATTTAAAGCTTACCTTGGGAAGGAGTTGGTGACAGAAATCCTTCTAGATCTAAACACAAAATAGTTTTGCTTGGTACTACATTCATATGAACTTCGGTAGTTACAGTCATTGTCATTAGAAAAATATATATTTATAATATATTTATTTAAATACATATTGAAACATTCGATAGGCACCGCTTACTCTATTCAGACCGAGTGTGGTGGGGAGGAGGGGGGGGGGGGGGGGGGGATAGGAAACATTGTTCTCGGAACTAGCTGTTACCATGGTAACAATATCTTGACAGGCATGTTTTCCACATTTGGAATTTTTGTTTTTTTTCGTAGCCTGAGAAAACAGACGTCGTTTCGCGTCGCCACTACTGGGAGTCCCGCGAAACGGACGTCTGAGAAATGAGTGCCAAAATTCCGTACTTCTGACGTAACCACTACCGATATCTGGGTAGTGCTTCTGATTGGTTGAAACAAATTTTCCTCTAGGCACCCGTGGATCCCGCGCGCGTATGTTGTTTTCAAGATGGAGGGAAGGAAGCGTAGCTTTATATAGTTGCCTTGAAAGAAGTTGTTCTTAGCTTGTGTTACCGCTTAATCCCATTGACACCTAGCTAGCGTGTGTCGCGTTCTTGAGCAGAAATTAAATTTGCAAGCGACGTTAAAAAACAAAACGAAATTCGCAGTAAATATTTACACAATTTTTGTAGGCTTCCCAAATTACGACTTCTTGTTAAACTAGAATGGTTAAATAAATTATTTCCGACGGCAAAAATGATCGTCTCGTATCAAGTATTACCCATAAAATAAGCTTGAATAGACGATGGCAGAAAATAGGGCAAAATATTTTCCTGTTAAAAAATATATTTAAATACAAAACGCTACAATTCCCTTTCAAAGCAAAACACTTTCGATTTTCTTTCGTGCGTGAGGCCATGCAAACGCTTCGTCCGTGTTCAAGCGCTATCGATGATCTATTTACACGTGGCTCTCCAGACAGAATTACAAAAGTTATTTGAATTGCGTGATCAAATGATCAGTTAAACAATTCTTATAAAGGAAATCAACATCTAAAAATAATGATTTACCGTGATGTAGCATTCTCCAAGGACTTGAAAAATCCGGACTACTCGGTTTGTTTTTATTTTTTATGCCGTTTAATCTTCTCTTCCCTTGAGTATCGAAGGAATACAACGCGAAAGGCTCAATAATGTCAAAGTGAAAATGTGAATAAATGATAAGTGGAATGGGTGACTTGACATTATTGAGCCTTGCAGTATGGCAGGACATATTGTCACATATGAACCTAGTTGTATGGCCTTGCTCACCATGAGTCCTCCATAGCTCAATGGTTAGAGCGTCCAACAGGCACCTGGAAGGTCATGGGTTCAATTCCCGATGGGGAGCTCAGAATTTTTTTTTCTGAGTATTTCGACTTGAGAGCGCTGCTTCATTAATTCACTTTATCCAAGTCACCCATTCCACTTATCATTTAAAACGTTTTTATAACAATAAAAAATCTGAGGCAATTAAAGTCTTCACAAGCCTAGTGGCCCACAACTCCCGACTTATCTCTATTTTCATAGCATGAAGTGACTAGGGGTATTGTTATACTCTCCCTGCATGGATGGGATGCTAGGCCATCACAGGTTAACCCCAGCATTTTGACGCTGGGTGGAGAGAGGCACTGTGAGAGTTAAGTGTCTTGCCCAAGAACACAACAGAATGACTCCGGCCAATGCTCGACCCGGAGCTCAACGCGCTTCCCACCGGTAGTAACTGGATATCAGGGAAGTAGCACTTTTTTCATTATATTTACGTTCATGCGGTGATCGAAAACATATTGACATACCTTTCATTTTAATGTAACTAGACAGGCATGGAAGAGCAAAAACCTTTTCAAAACAAAAAAGTAAAATAAGTAAAGAAAGATAAATAAGTAAACATTTCAACTAATATAAAAAGTGCTAGTGAAGACAACTGACCTATTAAAAGTACAGCGCTTATTAGATACTTAAATGGCGGCCGAGCTTTTCTTAGGAAATAAATAATTCATTGTAAGTAGTAATACGTTTTGATTTAGTAAATAATTCGACTAATTTACTATGGTGATTACACTGTGCATGACTAGGGAAATGGGAAGGGTTATAAAAGGTGAGTCTGTTCCAGTCCTAAGGATCAGAGGAGCCAGATGGCTCATCAGTGTTGCGCATGCGTTGTGCTTAACACCGGTTTCTGTAGCTGACATGAAGCGACAAGAAGTATTGCATCTCCCCTAATTCAGCACAATAATCATGGGGAAGTTGTAATTCATCCGAAAACAACGCAAATCCGCTTTGAGAATTAGGAATAACCCTTCGGTAATAAATATTTACATCTTATTGCAGTCGTATAATTTCAGTCGTAAAAATCACTTCCAAGTGAATTCAAATAAGTCCAACCATATTTTTTTTAATTCCTTCTGCAACCCTCCAATAAATAATTAAAACCAGGGCCGGGTTGTTCAAAGGACGATTAAGCTAATCCAGGATTAGCGCAAATTTTAATTTCAGTTTTGCAACTTTTCAGTAAGATTTTCTGTTTAAATTTTTGGTCTTTCTGTTTTGACTTTGACTAATCTTAAACTTTACAAGACATCAGCATAGAAAAACACTTTTATACAAGAGAACTTAAAACCTTGTTTAACTTTTAATCCTGTATTAGCGTTAATCGGCTTTCGAACAACCGGGCCCAGAGCACGGGTATAAATTTCAGATTACGGTATATACCTGGAGTTATAGGCTTTCATTTGTATCTGATGAAATAAATTAGATACTTACACGAAATGAAAAGTACATATCGTAACTCCAGCCAGATTTAGATTCAGGATAAACCATATACGTCTCGTTCTTTAATAATAATAATAAAAAAAGACATTATGGTTGTGAGTTCATATATTAATATCTACGCTACAGAACAACTTCAATAGACGCCAAGGTATATACGAAATCAATTTTATGAAATAAACAAGATACTACGCGCGCTCTGATTGGCTCAAATTCAATTACAATAACTCTATTGAAACATAAACAATTGCTTCGCGCATTTATTTCATACTCGTGAAAGTTTGGGAGAACTCGAAATTGTTGTGGAAACACTAGCTAAACACTCGCCTGCGGCGCGTGTTTCCACATCATTGATCGATCTCACAAACTTCACTCGTGTTACCAATGTAAACATGGAAAACGTTTTCTATTTGGTATATATTATCCATATAATATAATCCAACAAGCCAAGCTATATAGAAAATCATTATATTATCCACCGCATAATGCAACATGTGTATCCAAACCAAGGTTACAAAATTGACAATCAGTGACAGAAACCTGGAGCTCGGAGCTGTGGTCTTACGATAAGAACTTGTAGATTACTAAACCTCTGTTTAAAGTGCCCCTACGATCAAATTGTTGATAATCATTTGTTTACATTTTCGTGTACAATATGCCTTTCTTACATATCTTGCCAAATTTCAATCCATTACGAACATTAGAAATCATTTTTTTGGACTTTCATTTCCGAGAATTTACGGCCGCCATTACTTGACCTTGTTCCAAGGCTTGGTTGCGAATTAGAGAAAATGACGTCAGATGCTCAAAAATACCTCACGGGTTGACATTATAATAACAACAAGAATAGAAAATTGCACGAAGTAAAAGTCCAAAGTTTTTGTTGCTCTGCGTGCAATTTTCTATACTTATTGTTATTATAATTTCAACCCGTGAGGTATTTGAATATCGACAATTTGATCGTAGGGGCACTTTAAGCTTCCCAGGGATGGACCCAGCTTTTGAAAAAGGGGAAGGGGTTGTAAGTATTAATGCCTTGGGGTCGTCAGGAGTGTCTGGTGCATTCCGCTCCAGAATAATACAATTACAAACAACTTCTCATAGGTGGATGTGTGCAACACCGTCGACCCGTAAGTCGTCCATAAGTGTGAAAGGGCCCCCTTCTTTATGAATGTGCTACAGATGAGCTATATTACAAACCCAACAGCCGTGGGATCGACACCAATATACGAATGAGTCTTGTTCCCATAAAGGATAGTCAAGACTAGTCGAAATGTCATGAACACACTTGGCTGTGTTTCGAAACAAAAACTTACACTGTAGCAGCTGTAGGATAAAAGAAACCATAAGAAAACCAAGAGAAGTAGTAGTCACATCAGGATAAGTTTAAAAACTTCATACCTTTGGTCGCTCAATGTACCTAGTTGGCCTAGAAGAATTGTAATCCACATCTTCATACCAATAGGCAAAGGAGTAACTCGTGAAGTTGGTAAGTCCTTCTAATGGGTATATAAGGCAAGAGAAGAACATTATGTAGTTTTGATTTATGAATATTGATTACCGAAGTTATTATATATGGCCGATCAATAGAGTGATTTCATTTAACCCGTGAAACAATATCTAACAGTTAGTGCTAAATAGTCAAAACTAAACAAAAGAAAACAATGGAATTAGTGTCTAATCGTATCCAATAGTGTAGTGACTATTTCACGGGTTTAATGAAATCACTCTAAAATATGAAAGTTGTTAAAATTATCAACTACCATACTCGTTTGACGGCCGCATGGCGATAAACAGTCAGGCTGACGTTAGCCTCGCTTCTGAATAAGGGCATAGTAACCTATGTTATTATATAGATACTGGCAAAATGCCAGGATTTTTTATTTTACTAAAAAATGATCAGTCTTCAACACGCGAAGTGAATATACTATTTATATTTTTCACATGTTAGGATATTGATGTCGTCATGGTTACTGACATGATTAGCCAATAACAATAGAGCTTTCCGTTTATTATATTCTGGAAGCTCAACTTGCCTTTTTGCAGCAGAAACTAATATTTATTGGGATAAAACGTACTTTACTATGCGTTTCATAAGTTGTCATGACATTTTATGCGAACTGGCTTGAGCCCAGTTTAGGAGACCACGTTTTTGCTGTTTTGAAATGTTTGAAAATGAATTTAAAAAATTTGTAGAAAAATCTGTTTAATCTGCACATTTCAACAGTATCTATATCTGTCTGAATTTGGCAAAACGTACCCGCTCGGAGCACGGTTTTGAGTGCCACCTCAAGCCTATGGTGTTGGCAAAATTTCAAGGTAGGGGAGGGGGGGGGGGGGGGGGGACTGTTTTGGACACATGTGCTAGGTAGGCCAGTCCAAGGACTGACCGCCCCAGGGAGTCTAGGCTCAGGGGGAGAATTGCTCCCTGGCTAGGGGAGGGGACATAATCGATGTTTGGCGAGCAAGGATTGGAGGCCTTCCCGGGCCTCCAATCCACTCCTTCCACCGACCACTGGCGTTCGAGAATTTTGATGGTGGGCGTTATGGACTGCTTTGCCAGGTAGACCAGTCCATGACCTAACAGCCCAAGGGAGTAGAAGGTTAGGGGTTGCATTTTTCACTGGCTAGGGGGGCATTTGTCGCTGAATCTCAAGTGTCCCTTACTCGGCTTTTTATCACTTGCATTCTGTGGCTTGCCCTATTTCGCTGCAGAGTTGGGTTAGCTAAGCATCCAGCAATGTGCAGTCCTGCCTAGGGGGGCCAGAAACTGTTTGTGGTGGGTCTGGCCAAGCTCTCGGTTTTTTGAATCAAGACATATATATATATAATAAACAGAATATTATATGACCACTTGGGAATACGACTTTATCTTCTCGTGATATAGTATCCCTCACTCGTTCGCTGCGTTTACTCGAGCGAGTTTTATACTATCAGCACTCGAATATAAAATTCGCTTCCCCGCGCGGCCATGTTATATCCTCTATACATTCAACGGGAAAGGACATAAATAAACCTCGAACAATAGTCACGGTTGAGAAACACTCGGCACTTTCCTACATCAGGTAACTTCTAACAAGTGATAACTTACCATTTATGGGATACCACGATATGTTAACATACGACATGTTTGAATCCTCATATTGATTCCTCTCTACTTTTCTTATAGTTGGATAGATATTGATGTCATCATATTCGTCAGTCGGGCATGATAATGTTTGAAATTCACCCCCTGCGATAAATCGTAATTTTCGTCATTTATGTGCACATGTATATATGCAGCAAATTAATACAAAATGTTTACAGATATGTTGATCCATTTTTGCTAAAATGCTTAAAACCTGCAAATGTAGTAACTGTTCTGTAAAGTGATAGAACCTTTGCTGAAAGATTACTACTTTTAGCGGGTACTAAATTTAGTGAATTGAGCCGGCTGGTCATCATGCCGTGAAAAATCGCTAATTCAATTCAATTATTCGCTAAATTTAAAAAATCGCTTCGACATTTCAATGCTAGTTGAGAACTCCAAAAAAATCGCTCAGTCAAATGGTCGCTAGTAGTCGCTAAACATAGCAACCTCCGATTAAAGTACTATCGTTTTATTGTTATTTTTATCAACATTGATCTGTTGCACCGGCCCGTGGACTACAATACTGTTGGATATTATTGTTTTAACAACAAATGCACAGTGGCAACTAAAGCTGCCAAGTCTGCTCGTTGACGACAAAGCCAGCGAATTAAACGGTATGGTTGCCTTTTAATTTCGCATTTTTGCAAGAGTGCACAAAACATACCCTATTTCAGACCTATTACTTAAAGGAGCTATGTCACGATATTTTAAGTCATTTTTGCGAAGTGCAAAATCACTTTTAAATTGAAGAAGGCCTCGAAAATAGTTGTTTACTGAGGTAGAAAAACACCAAAGAGGTGATAATAAACCAAACTGGAACAAGGATGGTTGAGGATGGACAGGATTAAGACTGATTGCGAACGGCGAACTTGAAAAATTGCCATTTTTTTAAAGTTGCGCCATCCGTGACGTGGCCTTTTAATCTCTATTATCTTCGACGAACTCACCTATTGTTTTCATTGTTGTTTTCATTGTTGTTTTCATTGTTGTTTTCATTGTTGTTTCCATTGTTGTTTCCATTGTTGTTTTTATTGTTGTTTTCATTGTCGTTTTCATTGCTGCTTTCGTTGTTGTTTTCGTTGTTGTTTTATTCGAGGGAGAAACTGTGGCGAAAAGAAAATAACAAAAATTACAAACGCGTTACACTTTAATTGACAACTACTTATCTCGGTTCCTAGCATATTTTCTGTCTGATTAGTTTCGATAGATGCTTGCTGTTTTTCCCCTTTAATTCACTGCATGTTCCGTAACAACTTATTCACTTGACTTTTGAGTAGCACATGGACGCACGGATATTTTCAGACTCCAATTTCGCATTATATCTCAAAAATAAACATTTCCGGATATGCTACAGAAGTGTATTGGTGGGCGGGTTAAACAAATCCTAGCGAAACTATAAGCCCCTACACACTGTTCATCAATCTCTACATTCGTTTTTTTATGTTTTAGAAAATAAATCAATCATCGGTAAGTGTAAGCTTTAGCCTAAGACGTCAAATTTAGCTAGATAAATTTGAACGAATTATGTTTGTATATGTATCGACCTTTCGCGCGAATGTTCTCGGGACTCAGTTTGGGAGAATTTCGATGCAAGACAAAAAACCAATCGCTACCGCGCTTGGCGCTCAGGTTACGTGTATTTGCTTTGGGTTCTCATTGGATCATTGTGTTGTTTATGTTCATTATGATTGGCCATTGCATTTGATTTTTGCCTTCACGACACTCAATTGAAAACCGCTCTATTGAAATAGGTGTTTATTCTAACAACTGATTGAAGATGCCATTTTTGCAATGAAAATTTGCAGAAAGAGAAAGGCTGAAGTGAATAGCAAGATTGATTCAAGTAATTAACACATAATGCTCGTTCATATGCTCATATGCACATGCAGCTCTGTTAGCTGTAGTTAAGGCCCTCTTAGAGGTTTTAGATATATTTTGAAGGGGACGAGCATAATTTCGATTGTAGGGATCACTGAGACAGGAACACACCGATCCCAGAATGTACATTTCAGCTGAGGTAAAATAACAAGAGGGGAAGGCGCGGTTGGGTTTGGTTTCACGACAAATGCCGAGTATAAAGTCACAAAATGTGGTGCAGTATCGTGAGTACCGTTTCTAATTAAAAACGTTTGAAGTCAACACTTCCCTTCCCCGGCTCAAGTCTAAATAGGGTTAATTTGACAATCGCTACTGTATCGAGTGTAGGTAACTACTATAGTTACCTACCGGTTGCCGTCCTTGGCTCAAAAACGTCTGTGCTTAAGCTCTCTATTATCGTCGAAGAACTCACCTGTTGTATTCATATTTGTTGTTTTATTCGAGGGAGAAACTGTAGGCTCGATTTCCGACGTTCTCTCAAGTCCGGCCTTCGTTCCTCTCCGAGTGGCTAAAAGAAAATACAAAAAAAAACCACCTTACAAACGCAGATCAGCTTAATTGCTTTTTTTCTTCTTTTTACTGCACGAGCGGTTAAACAACTGATTCACTAGTGACTTATATGGATACCATGTCCGGCTATTACAATGAATCAAAGGCGCTCATATGACCAGCCACTCATGAACGATGTTATGGCAATAAGGCATCAACTAGGATAAATAGTCAAGTGTGCTGCGGGTGGAAATTTCCGACTAAACAAGTCAAACGTACTACCTGATCCCCCACAATCAAGTGGCTGGAAATTAAACATATATGTGCTAACTTGTTGACTAAATTACTCCATGCTTAATATACTTCAGAGTGATTTTATCCTTTATTGGTCTTGAATTCGAATGCATTTAATTCACTGTGATGCACGTCTACATGTATAGCTATAGGTAGTGCTCCAAAATTATATTTTTTCGTAGTCTAATATTGACCAGTTCCTAAAAAATCAAGATGCCCATGGTTTAAAAGTTCCAGATCAACTTGTCCGTGATTCATTCCGATTTTGACTCCATGTCACGGTTTGAGTCAGAGCACGAACATGCGAAAATGTCGCGCTTGTGTATGATCGATCGATCGATCGGTCTATCGATAACACAACTAGCTTTTCTTCTTCTCCTAAGTCATGTATGCATGCTCGCACGCACAAAATCGGTCGAAATGGGACACGACTAGTATCCTCCTTTATATTTAATCGAAATATCCATCCTTCTTCACACGCTCCTCGCTCTGGCATCTTCTTGGACAACCTACCGCCATCGTGAATCCATCCATTTCCTGGAGA
Organism: Desmophyllum pertusum; assembly: GCA_029204205.1. Lineage (NCBI taxonomy): Eukaryota > Metazoa > Cnidaria > Anthozoa > Scleractinia > Caryophylliidae > Desmophyllum > Desmophyllum pertusum. The sequence continues at coordinate 91,908 of MU827779.1, read as the reverse complement.
CCGATTTTCTCCTCACCTAAGTGTTTGCTCCACCGACCCCACGCCCTGCGTCCAACTCCTCACTCTTCCCTCCCTCGAACGCTATCCCCATGGGTAAGGTAGATGACCGTTACATATCGCGGGCCCACCCTCGTAAATAATTTAATGCATAACTAATATGTCTTTTAATGCATAAATCATTCATTAATCACGAGTAAAAAGTCTTTGTACAAAATAATTGACTTGTTTATTTTCGGTCCTAGCTGAAGCCAATCCTAAGTATTGTTTCCCAGGATACATCTCAGGTTAAGAGGGCTTCGTGAAACCAGGTCCGTGGTCAGTTGTTATATTCAATGAATCGAACTCACCTGTTGTTTTCATTGTTGTTTTATGCGAGGAAGAAACTGTGGCTAAAAAGAAAAGAAAAACAAAAAGCAAACGCGGATCAGCTTAATTGCTTTTATTTTCTAATTTCCTTTTACTTCCACGAGCGGTTAAATGACTGATTCACTAGTGAATTATATTATATGGATACCATGTCCAGCTATTACAATGAAAAAGGAGCTTACAGTGTTGTTCCTAGTCTTTGTACAAAATAACTGACTTGTTTATTTTCGGTCCTAGCTGAAGCCATTAACGACATGTGTGGAAGATACAATGCACGAATGATGTTAAAGTACGTAGCTGTTATAGTTTGTTTGTCTGTCCGGCCCGTGGTCAGTTAGAACTGGGACCGGCCGGATTCACGAAGCTCTGCTAGGTTAAGAGGTATCCTAAGTATTGTTTCCTATAATATAAGCTATTGTTAAGAAACAATACTTAGAATATATCTTAGTTTAGGAGCCGCTTTGTGAATCCGACCCGTGGTCTGAGTTATTATATTCGACGAACTCACCTGTTGTTTTCATTGTTGTTTTATTCGAAGGAGGAACTGTGGCTAAAAGAAAAGCAAAAAAAAAAAAAACTTAAAAACGCGGATGAGCTCAATTTCTTTTTTACTTTTATCTTCCACTGCACGCGGCGGTTAACTCAACATTACAAATGATTTAAACTTGTCTTTTGCAGTATCACGTGGTTATAGATTTTTCAAAGACACTCCAATTTCGCATTAGACAAGGTGTTCTCTAGCCTGTCTAAAAAGATACGTTTCCGGCCGGATGCCTAAGACGTGTATGGGTGGGTTCGACAAATTGTAGTGAAGCTATCCTACATTGTACATTATCGCTACTTTCACTAATATTAAAACGGACATTTCTGACTCGTAATCTTATCAGAAAGAGGTGGCATTTTCCTCAGTTAGTATGGTATGTCCAATCGTGGTCTCAGTTAACATTCTCGATTATGGTGAACAGCATGGTGATGATCGACAGTATTTTTTTTGTTCATATAACGCAGGCTCTGTTTGGTTGCCTAACCGTTTTTGATCAGCTTATGTAAACACGGGTATGACGTCAACTAACTTATTAAAGGCCTACCTCTGTATCTATAAAACATATAATGGCCGCTTTATGCTCTCATAACCTGATGCAAACACTCGAGGGTATTGTAGGATAATTCCAAAATGCATGTTTATGTAAGCCATAACCAAAAACTTTGGAATTCTCCCAAACTGGCTTCTTCGAGTGGTTGCAGCACGCGCGCCCTTTTCTATTTCTTACATGTAAATAATGACGACGACGACGTTATTGGTGGTGATTAATAAATAATAAATAATTAAATAAATAACTTTATTTATCGAGGGTAACATACAACAGCGCAGCTGACAAATCAGTGGCCCTCCTAAAATATAAAAACTACTTAATTGATCACCATGGTGACTAAGATTTACTAATAACTAACAGCAAGTATTTCAAACTTACCTTGGGAAGGAGTTGGTGACAGATATCCTTCTAGATCTAAACATAAAATAGTTTTGCTTGGTACTACATTCATATGAACTTCGGTAGTTACAGTCATTGTCATTAGAAAAATATAAATTTATAATATATTTATTTAAATACATATTGAAACATTCGATAGGCACCGTTAAATCTACTCTGCTCCGTTCTTTGATCTTCCATGTAGTATGTATCGTGACGAAGTATCTTCGATAGCATCTTCGATGAGATAATACACATATAAACACACAACAGAAAGCCGTGGCAAGGCAACTATATGCTACGCTTCCTTCCCTTCATCTTGAAAACAACATACGCGCGCTGGATCCACTGACGGGTGCCGCGAGGGAAATGTGTTTCAACCAATCAGAAGCACTACCCAGATCTGGGTAGTGGTTATGTCACAAATACGGAATTTTGGCGCTCCGTTTCTCAGACGTCCGTTTCGCGGGGCTCCCTGCAGTAGTGGAGACGCGAAACGACGTCTGTTTTCTCAGACTAGTTTTTTCGTAAAGAAAATAACTTTCTGACAATAAGTTTACCTTTTTTGATCATTTTAGCATTCTTTTTATTGGTTTTGATTACTTTTGAGAACTAGAGCGCGAGGATAGATATAGTGTTTTATTGACCTTTCACAAATTTTGACGTTATTGAGCCTTGCAGTATGGCAGGACATATTGTCACATATGAACCTAGTTGTATGGCCTTGCTCACCATGAGTCCTCCATAGCTCAATGGTTAGAGCGTCCAACAGGCACCTGGAAGGTCATGGGTTCAATTCCCGATGGGGAGCTCAGAATTTTTTCTGAGTATTTCGACTTGAGAGCGCTTCTTCATTAATTCACTTTATCCAAGTCACCCATTCCACTTATCATTTAAAACGTTTTTATAACAATAAAAAATCTGAGGCAATTAAAGTCTTCACAAGCCTAGTGGCCCACAACTCCCGACTTATCTCTATTTCCATAGCTTTAAGTGACTAGGGGTATTGTTATACTCTCCCTGCATGGATGGGATGCTAGGCCATCACAGGTTAACCCCAGTATTTTGACGCTGGGTGGAGAGAGGCACTGTGAGAGTTAAGTGTCTTGCCCAAGAACACAACAGAATGACCCCGGCCAATGCTCGAATCCGGAGCTCAACGCGCTTCCCACCGGTAGTAACTGGATATCAGTGAATTAGCACTTTTTTCATTTACGTTCATGAGATCGAAAACATATTGGCATACCTTTCATTGTATAGTGACCCGACAGGCATGGAAGAGCAATAACCTTTTCAAAACAAAAATGTAAAATAAGTAAAGAAAGACAAATAAATAAACATTTTAACAAATTTAAAAAAAGTATTAGTGAAGACAACTGACGTATTAAAAGTAAGTAGTAATGAGCTTTGATTTAGTCAACTTCGACTAATATGGTGATTACATGTGCATGACTAGGGGAATAGGAGGGTTATAAAAGGTGAGTCTGTTCCAGTCCTAAGGATCAGAGGAGCCAGATCGCTCACCAGTGTTGCGCATGCGTGGCGCTTAACTCAGGTTCCTCGTGTAGCTGGAATGAAGCGACAAGAGGCATTGCATCTCCCTTGGATGGGATGCTGATTCATCTTTTCCAAGAACACAGCACAATAATCATGGGGAAGTTGGAATTCATCCGAAACAACGCAAAGTCGCTTAAAGAATTACGAATAATGAAAAAATTCAATTTTCCCTTCGTGCGCCAACAAGACCGCCAGTTCTTTCAGATCCTCCGCCCCAGTCTCTCGCGGCTCCGCCGCTTACGAATTTTGCCTTCGCGCGCCAACAAGACCGCTAGCTACGCAGGCTAATACTTACATTAAATGAAAAATACATATCGTAACGCCATCCAGATGTAGATTCAGGATAAACCATATACGTCTCGTTCTTAAAAAAAAAAAGACATTATCATGGTTCGTGAGTTCATAATATTTAAACCACAAACCAACTTCAATAGAAGTTATGAAATAAACAACTGATACTACGCGCGCTCTGATTGGCTCAAATCCGTTTAGAATAAATCCACGGCAGGCGTTCGACGGTTCGAAGGGTTCGGTCAATAATGGAGGACTGAAAACACAAACTGTTGATTTTCAGCTTTTAGTTTTGGTAGCAAATAGTGGAGGAATGGAAAACAAACTTTGAGTGTTTTAGTTTTTAAATTACCCTGCAAGAAAACGCTAATAGTATCGGGAAAGTCTTATGGGCACAGATAAAAATTGTTTGGTGTATGGGTACAAGTGAAATTCGAGAGCCTTACATGAAGTTTTGAGTTGGTGTTGAAAAAATGGCGTCTAAACGAGTCGGATCTGACGAGTCGGTATGTATGTATGTATCAAGTTAACCAAAACGTCGGAAATATTGTTGCAATGACTAAAATACCTGTTATTTTACACTTGATCGAATTTGAAATATTCATGTGGAGAATGCTGAAAATAGCATTTCCGGGCCGGGCCGGCCTCTAGATTTCAAACTTTTCTGGGGGGGGGGGGGGGGGGCACCCCTAGAAGCCCTAGAAGCACCCCTAGAAGCCCCTAGAAGCCCGCGCCTTCGGCGCTAGCTTCATTACCCCCATGTCAACAGATCTTCATATCAGTACCAATATCCCTTCTCAAACCCCAGCTACGCCCCTACATGGAAACAAAACAATTGCTTCGTGCATTTATTTCTTAATGGTAGCACCCGTGAACGTTTGGGAGAACTCGAAATTGCTGTGGAAACACTAGCTAAACACTCTTCTGCGGCTCGTGTTTCCACATCATTCATCGTTCTCAAAAAATTAACTCGTGTTACCATAATCCTTAATGTAAACACGGTAAACGTTTTCTATTTGGTACATATTATCCACATAATATAATCCAAACTACAAACATGTGTTAAACACATCCAACATGTGTATCCAAACCAAGTTTACAAAATCGAAAAATCAGTAACAGAACGCTGGAGCTCGGAGGTGTGGTCTTGCGATAAGAACTTGTAAGTTACTACCTATGATTATGCTTCTCAGGGATGGACCCAGCTTTTGAAAAAGGGAAGGGGTTTTAATTATTAATGCCTTGGGTTCGTCAGGAGTGTCTGGTGCATTCCGCTCCAGAATAATACAATTACAAACAACTTCTCATAGGTGGATGTGTGCAACACCTTCGACCCGTAAGTCGTCCATAAGTGTGAAGGGGCCCCCTTCTTTATGAATGTACTGCAGATGAACTATACTACAAACCAAAAATCCCAACAGCCGTGGGCTCAACACTATATACTCGAATATTCAAATGAGTATTGTTCCCATAAAAAGATGGTCAAAACTAGTCGAAATGTCATGAACACACTTGGCTGTGTTTCGAAACAAAAACGTGCACTGTAGCAGCTGTAGGATAAAAGAAACCATAAGAAAACCAAGAGAAGTAGTAGTCACATCAGCACAAGTTTAAAAACTTCATACCTTTGGTCGCTCAATGAACCTAACTGGCCTAGAAAAATTGCCATCCATATCCATATACCAATAGACGAAGACGTAACTCGTAAAGTTGGTAAGTCCTTCTAATGGGTATAAGGCAAGAGAAGAACATTATGTAGTTTTGATTTATGGATATTGATTACCGAAGTTATTATATAAGGCCGATCAATAAAATATGAAAGTTGTTAAAATTATCAACAACCATACTCGTTTGACGGCCGCATGGCGATAAACAGTCAGGCTGACGTTAGTCTCGCTTCTGAATAAGGGCATAGCAACCTATGTTATTATATAGATACTGGCAAAATGCCAGGATTTTTTATTTTACTAAAAAATGATCAGTCTTCATCACGCGAAGTGAATATACTATTTATATTTTTCACATGTGAGGATATTTGATGTCGTCATGGTTACTGACATGATCAGCCAATAACAATAGAGCTTTTCGTTTATTATCTTCTGGAAGCTCAACTTGCCTTTTTTGCAGCAGAAAACTAATATTTATTGGGATAAAACGTACTTAACTATGCGTTTCATAAGTTGTCATGACGTTTTTTTGCGAACTGGCTTGGGCCCAGTTTAGGAGACTACCTTTTCGCTGTTTTGAAATGTTTGAAAATGAATTTAAAAAAATGTGTAGAAAAATGTGTTTAATCTGCACATTTCATCAGTATCTATATCTGTCTGAATTTGGCAAAAACGTACCCGCTCGGAGCAAGGTTTCGAGTGCCACCTCAAAATTTCAAGGTAGGGGAAGGGAGGCGGGGGGGGGGGGGGGACTGTTTTTCGACACATGTGCTAGGTAGGCCAGTCCAAGGAGACTGACCGCCCCAGGGAGTCTAGGCTCAGGGGGAGAATTGCTCCCTGGCTAGGGGAGGGGACATAACCGATGTTTGGCGAGCAAGGATTGGAGGCCCTACGGGGCCTCCAATCCACTCCTTCCATCGACCACTGGCGTTCGAGAATTTTGATGGTGGGCGTAATGGACTGCTTTGCCAGGTAGACCAGTCCATGACCTAACAGCCCAAGGGAGTAGAAGGTCAGGGGTTGCATTGTTCACTGGCTAGGGGGGCATTTGTCGCTGAATCTCAAGTGACCCTTACTTGGCTTTTTTATCACTTGCATTGTGTGGCTTGTCCTATTTCGCTGCCTAGCTGAGCTGCTTTGGGCCAGAGTTGGGTTAGCTAAGCATCCAGCAATGTGCAGACCTGCCTGGGTCTGTCATTTCCCCGCCGGGGGAGGGTAGGGGGCCAGAAACTGTTTGGTGGATCTGGCCAAGCTCTCGGTTTGTTGAATCAAGACATATATATAATAAACAGAATATTATATGACCGCTTGGGAATAAGACTTTATCTTCTCGTGATAGTATCCCTCACTCGTTCGCTGCGTTTACTCGAGCGAGTTTTATACTATCAGCACTCGAATATAAAATTCGTTTCCCCGTGCGGCCATGTTATATCCTCTATACATTCAGCAGGAAAGGACATAAATAAACCTCGAACAATAGTCACGGTTGAGAAACACTCGGCACTTCCTACATCAGGTAACTTCTAACAAGTGATAACTTACCATTTATGGGATACCACGATATGTTAACATACGACATGTTTGAATCCTCATATTGATTCCTCTCTACTTTTCTTATAGTTGGATAGATATTGATGTCATCAAATTCGTCATTCGGGCATGGTGATGTTTGAAATTCACCCCCTGCGATAAATCGTAATTTTCGTCATTTATGTGCACATGTATATATGCAGCAAATTAATACAAAATGTTTACAGATATGTTGATCCATTTTTGCTAAAATGCTTAAAACCTGCAAATGTAGTAAACTGTTCTGTAAAGTGATAGAACCTTTGCTGAAAGATTACTACTTTTAGCGGGTACTAAATTTAGTGAATTGAGCCGGCTGGTCATCATGCCGTGAAAAATCGCTAATTCAATTCAATTATTCGCTAAATTTAAAAATCGCTTCGACATTTCAATGCTAGGTGAGAACTCCCAAAAAAATCGCTCAGTCAAAATGGTCGCTAGTAGTCGCTAAACATAGCAACCTCCGATTAAAGTACTATCGTTTTATTGTTATTTTTATCAACATTGATCTGTTGCACCGCCCGTGGACTACAATACTGTTGGATATTATTGTTTTAACAACAAATGCACAGTGGCAACTAAAGCTGCCAAGTCTGCTCGTTGACGACAAAGCCAGCGAATTAAACGGTATGGTTGCCTTTTAATTTCGCATTTTTGCAAGAGTGCACAAAACATACCCTATTTCAGACCTATTACTTAAAGGAGCTATGTCACGATATTTTAAGTCATTTTTGCGAAGTGCGAAATCGCCTTTGAGGTGATAATAAACCAAACTGGAACACGGATGGTTGAGGATGGACAAGATTAAGACTGATTGCGAACGGCGAACTTGAAAAAATTGCCATTTTTTTAAAGTTGCGCCATCCGTGACGTAGCCCCTTTAAGCTCTCTGTTATCTTCGACGAACTCACCTGTTGTTTTTCATTGTTGTTTTCATTGTTGTTTTCATTGTTGTTTCCATTGTTGTTTCCATTGTTGTTTCCATTGTTGTTTTCATTGTTGTTTTCATTGTTGTTTTCATTGTTGTTTTCGTTGTTGTTTTCGTTGTTGTTTTCGTTGTTGTTTTATCCGAGGGAGAAACTGTGGCGAAAAGAAAATAACAAAAATTACAAACGCGTTACACTTTAATGACAACTACTTATCTCGGTTCCTAGCATATTTTCTGTCTGATTAGTTTCGATAGATGCTTGCTGTTTTTTCCCCTTTCACTGCATGTTCCGTAACAACTTATTCACTTGACTTTTGAGTAGCACATGGACGCACGGATATTTTCAGACTCCAATTTCGCATTATATCTCAAAAATAAACATTTCCGGATATGCTACAGAAGTGTATTGGTGGGCGGGTTAAACAAATCCTAGCGAAACTATAAGCCCCTACACACTGTTCATCAATCTCTATATTCGTTTTTTTTTATGTTTTAGAAAATAAATCAATCATCGGTAAGTGTAAGCTTTAGCCTAAGACGTCAAATTTAGCTAGATAACTTTTGAACCAATTATGTTTGTATCGACCTTTCGCGCGAATGTTCTCGGGACTCAGTTTGGGAGAATTCGAAAGTTTCGAATTCTCCTAAACTCCCGCTCGTGTTTGCATCAGGTAATTATGTAAGCATGCGCGCCACTTTCTATTTCTAAATAATGACGAGGACGACATTATTGGTGGTGATCACCATGGTTACTAAAATAAGATGTTACTTAAAGTGCTACTACGATCAAATTTTGATATTCATTTTTTTTACATTTTCGTGTACAATATGACTTTCTTATATATCTTGCCGAATTTCAATCCATTACGAACATTAGAAGTCATTTTTTTTGGACTTTTATTTCCGAGAATTTATGGCCGCCATTACTTGACCTTGTTCCAAGGCTTGGTGTGAATTAAAGAAAATGACGTCAGATACTCAAAAATACCTCACGGGTTGAAATTATAATAACAATAAGTATAGAAAATTGCATGAAGAGCAACAAAAACTTTGGACTTTTTCTTCGTGCAATTTTTCTATACTTATTGTTATTTTAATTTCAACCCGTGAGGTATTTTTGAGTATCTGACGTCATTTTCTTTAATTCACACCAAGCCTTGGAACAAGGTCAAGTAATGGCGGCCGTAAATTCTCGGAAATAAAAGTAAAAAAAAAATGACTTCTAATGTTCGTAATGAATTGAAATTTAGCAAAATATATAAGAAAGTCATATTGTACACGAAAATGTAAAAAAATGAATATCAACAATTTGATCGTAGTGGCACTTTAATAACCAAGCAACTCCCATAAAGCTCTAGATCTACTGAACCTACAGAAAGTTTGATTATGTACGAATGAATTAACTAACAGCAAGTTATTTAAAGCTTACCCGCTTTGGAAGGAGATGGTGGAAAAAAAATCGTGCAGATCTAAACATAAAAAAGCTTTGCTTTGTTAGTACTTTCATTTTGAGCTTCGGTAGTTTAATCTCTTTTTCATTAAAAATATATATATTTATGATATATTTATTTATACGAATTTAAACATTCGTTGGGCACGGTTACCTTTTATACACAAAAATCCTTAACGTGGATGTACACTGTACTTCTTGCTAAAAGATTGAAAGACCGTAGATTTTTACCAACTTATAGGATAATTATATGTCATGAAAGACAAATTATTCCTTTATTGGTAATTTTCTAGATATTAGATACTTAATGTAAAAAGTCTCAATAGGGTCCTTTCCAAAAATTAAAATCCGGCTGATAGCGAGGCCTGAGAGGACACAAACAAAAGGAATGAATATACAATAAATTTGCTTGTTCAATAGCCCTTTTCACGGTTAACTTGCGATATTTGCATAACAATACACTTGAACATAGAAGCGAGGCAATTTCGGGCACAAGCTGCACGTTTTTCTTGAACTCCTTCAACTCTTTTAGTATAAAAACAGTTTTGAAATGCAGAAGAACTACAATTCTTTTAGTTTACGTTGTTTTTAGAAACAAATGTAAAACGACTTTTCTCTATTAATAAAGAGTAGACTCGCATAAGCAACAGGGAGATGAGATTACGATCTTTACGGCAAACTTTAACTAAAAGAGTTATATATTTAGTTCTTCTCTGTTTTAAAACTATTTTTATGCTAACAAAGTTTAAGGAGCTCAAGAAAATCACGATGTTTTACAGCTTGTGCCCGAAATTGCCTCGCTTCTACATGTATGTTTAGCTGTATTGTTATGCAAATAATTCAGGTTATCCGTGAAAAGGGCTATTTCTTCCTTTGTTTGTGTCCTCTCAGCCTCACTACCAAGCTGAATATTAATATATCGAAATGACCTTATTGTGTCGTATCTTTTTACTAGCTGGATGATGGAAAGTATTCATTGACCTGTCCATGTTTCCTCCCCAGAATGACGTTCTTGATGATATGTACGATTCAAAACCGGGGAGAGTGGGTTATCATCTGCTAAAACGTGCATAACAGTAGTGACAGGATAGTTCCTTGAGGGGCTGATATAAAGGCAATCACTTTTTTGTCATTTACATTAGTCTAGTTCATGAAGTTGAAAAAAGAAAATGTGCATACTTTTCAATTTACGATCCTTCCCTGACAGGCATGGAGGAGCAATAACCTTTTGATAAAAAGAAGAAAAATAATGACACAACGATAAATATAAGTTTTAACTTTAAAAAAGTGTTAGCGGAAGACAACTGAAGAGTACAGCATTTACTAAATGACGGCCGATCGCGCGAGCCATTAAACGTTTGGCTGCACGATAAAGATAATGAGAGTGTAAAGAGAATGGTGGATGGTGAATTCACTATAAGTTAGATAAAGCCATTGCTTTTTACTGCCTTATTACTTTAGATAAAGAATACGAATAAGTGGTTTTTTTTTACCAATATAAAGTGCATTCATGTTACGTATATATTATCGATGATTTGATTGTGCCATGCCGGCTCAAACATTGTTAATGCTGTTTAAATATAGAATATAAGTATAGAAAACCAGAATGATACCAATGATTAAATATAACTGATCAATAATCAATCGAAGTTAGAATTGATCCAAAACAACGCGTCAACCCACTTCAAGAATATGCCCCCGGCCGGCCAAGTGCAACCATTTTTTGCCAATTCCTTCTGCAACCTCTCACTGATAATTTGGGGCTTTTACGGTATATTCTCGAGCAATTTCAGTTGCCGAAGCCAGGAAATAATGAGTTAGAAAACGTATAAACGAGGAGCAAAAAATAACGTCTTCGGTACTTTTTCGACACACTGTAAAATTATATAAAAAATACGAGTTGATGAAATCCAATATGGCGTAAAACTGAAGAGGCTTGTAATAAATATATTTTGTAGCCGTATTTTTATAGAATTTTACAGTGTGTAGAAAGAGAACAGAAGACCTTCGTTTTTAAGTTTTACAGTATATGCCTCAGGGTTATAGGTTATCATCGTTAGTTACTTACATCAAATGTAAAATACAGACCGTATCTCCAACCAGATTCAGATTCATTATAAACCACATACGTCTCGTTCTTTAAAGAAGAGAAAAATACATTGTTCGTGAGTTCATAATATTTAAATCACAAACCAACTTCATTAGAATTAGCCGTTATAGGAAATCCTTCTATTATTCACGTTATCCAAACACTGTCGGAGAAAAAAAGTGTCAGTTGAGGGCGAAATCCAGTCTCTGAGACGGGACTGAGCCCGAAATTTTCATCCTGAAGTTACTAAGCAACATGAAATCATGTCCTTATTGCACCTTGCAGGCGTGGCAATTTTCGGAGTACTTGTGAGTGCTCGTGCTGTTTCCTGGTTGGATAATAAGAATTGGAAACACTTCGAGCGCTTCAACGAAGATTTTCCAAAAACGGCACTTGTTCCCCCGATTGGACATATGTATCCAAACCAAGGTTTACAAAATTGACAGTCAGTATACGTAACAGAAACTACTATCTATATAGAGCTCGGACGTGTATTGTCTCGCGATAAGAACTCGTAAGTCAGTAAGCCTCTGTTTGACCATGGAGATGATATAGAGATGAATTACACGAAACAATAAACTTTTTAATTCACTTGTAAGGCTTACAAAAATACAGGAAAACAACTAAATTACAGGAAGTCACAATTTTCTAGTCAGTGACACTGCATGGAAACCTTGCAGATTCATGAAGACTTGAGTTATTTTCTAGGACTTTACAGCGAGAAATCATATTTTCTTCTGGTCTGGTCTGGCCAGTATATATTACCAGATACAATAGATGGTCTGGTATACGATAAATATGTCTTGTCTCAGTACGAGGATGGTACATTGGAATACAGCATAAGTTTAAAAACTTCATACCTTTTGTCGTTCAATGTACTTAAATTGAAAGGTACTTTTGCTATCCGGATCGTCATACCAATAGTAGAAGACGTAACTCGTGAAGTTGGTAAGTTCTTCTAATGGGTATAAGGCATGAGAAGAAAATTATGTAGTTTCGATATATTTTTTTATTACCGAGGTTCTGATTATATGCCCGATCAATAAAGTATGAAAGTTGTTAAAAGTATCAACTATACCATACTCGCTTGACGGCCGCATGGCGATAAACAATAGCTGACGTTAGCACTCAGTCTCACTTCAGATTAGAGGGTTTTTTTTTGTTCGTGGGCCTGACAGTAGTACAGTACGCAGATCATTGACCTGTCGGTGCTCCCAGAGTCTGCCACGAAGGTCTCTTTATACAATATTGGCAATCAATACTGTCTACATATATGAGTGCTTGGTGAATACAGTAATGACTGTACTGTTTAGTGGAACTGTATACTGTATATTTGTCATGGCGAACATAATCAATTGCAAGACAAAATTATTCATAATTATGTCCTGTTGTCATTCATTTACATCATAATTACTACAGTTCGAGATAAGAGGTGTTAATTTTAGGCCACAGAAAATCACACTTTGTTCGAGATAGCGGGAGATTCAAGATAACCGAGTTCGAGATAGGCAATAGTAAATGACTGAAAACAGTAAGCAAAACCAAGGGGAATGGGTTTCAGTTCGAGATAGCGGGAGATTCGAGATAGCCGGTGTTCGCATAGCCAGAAATTTCGAACCAAATTAAGCTTGCGTTACTCCGTGCCCAGTCACGCGTGGAAGACACACGATTGGTCAGTTACGTCGCGCCACGTTTGCAAGATTAAAATGTTGTCACGCGGGATTCCTGGTGAGAGGCATATTCTTGCTTTCTGTGGTCCACAAAAGAAAGCAATCGACAAAAATCCAATGTGAAACGAAAGTCACCGTATTCAAGAGTACTTAAGCTCGCTTTCACGATCAATTTTACCAGCAGACATGCTTTATTCTGTTAAATTGAGCAAATGTTTTTACTTCGTGACTCAATCGTGACTGCCTTCGACTGCCTTTTGCATAAATTAAATGACAAAACAAGCTAAGCTACCAAGCCTTTCTGTGAACCCCAGTCTCTTCTCCTTTCATTCATGTTTTGCAAAATGGCGGCTGTTTTCGTATGTTGATTTTGTTTTGTTTATTTTGCTATGAAGCGCGCTGGAGCAAACCGATTTCGTTCAATAATGGCGTCCTTTAGCTTCAATTTTTCCTCGACAAATACTGCTTAAAACCGCAAGATTTCAACGGCTACAAAGCCTTATAATATCATGGAAATACGAAGACACCTTCGAACTTCAAAAACTGTCTGGGGATGAGAGGATAGCTACATCTAGAAAGGCATGGAGAAAGTTCGCATGGAGTGAATTTAGCGTGTTGCCACCTCAGAGGTAAGCAATTGTATGGCCTGTCTTATCGTGTTAGTCCTTAAAGTACTTTCTTAAAAACCGCAATGAATATTCGATATATCACCGTTTTGAAGCCTCACAGTAGATGACTTAAGTCGTATCTCCCAATATTTAATGGGATAGATGTCCTTTTTACCCCACGGTTTAGATATATCATGTTTTTATTTCGACTTCATACGAATCTCTGTAAGTTTGGAGCCGCCATTTTCTTTTTAACGGTCACGGACCGTCACGGTTTAATGCTCACGCGCGTTCGGAATTTCTGGCTATGGAGATAGCGGGAGTCTACTGTATCTCGAAAAGTAATTGACGCTATGAAAATGAAACTTACTTGGTGTATAAAGCATCCGCCATCTTGGATCCTAAATTTTGGATTTCTAAATTGTTCAGAAATGTCAGAAAATCTCCAAATTTGATTTGAAAAAATTAAGAAAAGTATAAAGATGCTAAAACGGCAATGATTTTGGAAGGATTTAAAGCAAATGTTAAGCTAAAAACCAACAAATTTGGGTAAAACGATCTGTATCTCGAAAAGTATTAATTTTGTGCTATAAAAATGAAATTTATGTAGTGTATGAAGCATTCAAACATGATTATTTTAGTGACAATCACGAATCAATTATGATATCATATCACGCCAAAAAACGTCATACTTTAAAAATGTCCGCCATCTTGGATCCGCCATCTTGGATTTTTAAATTGTTCAGAAATGTCAGAAAATCTCCAAATTTGATTTGAAAAAATCGAAAAAATAGTAAGGATGCAACAATTGCATAGATTTTTGAAGAAACTCTTCGTAAAAGCGGAAATGTCATGAAAAGCTGAAAATACCAAATTTGGGTAAAACTGCCTGTCAAAACTCGGTTACCATGGAAACATCAAGTCACGTGATCAAAAAATAGACACACTAAAATGTTCCCAGATAATTTTTAGGAAAAGTCATCAGGTCTGGCTATGATTGCTTTAATGCTCTTTACATTCACATGTACTTCTCGATACTTCAGTCAGTAATCATATACTATAATTAGACTAAACAAAACGACGAATGACCAAAATTCACAAACAAATTCAACTAATTACACCTATAATTTCAAAATTCGGTCCGAACGCTTTATTCTGGTAATTTATTCTGAACACTCCCTATAAGAGTTAATAGTCACGGGTTGAGGAACACTCTAGCCGGAGCAGATGACGGGTGTGACAAGTACAGGCTAGGAACACTCAGACACTTCTCTATATACATGAGCGATGCAGGTGAATTCAAAACTTTAAAAAAATGCAAAAAGTGATTACTGACCATCTATGGGATACCACGATATGTTAACATACGACGTGTTTGAATTCTCATATTGATTCCTCTCTACTTTTCTTATAGTTGGATAGATATTGATGTCATCTAATACGTCACGCGGGCATGCAAATGGTCGTGTTTCATCTCCTGCGGTAAATCATAGTTTTGGTCAGTTATGTGCACATGTACATATGCAACAAAATAATACAAAATAACATACGCTAGAGTCAATTTTTTTAGGTTTTATTATTCTAAAATAATTAAACCGTTATCTGGCAATATTCAATTATTTTATGATACGGGCTCTTTTAATTTTATAGTAATTTTTACTTCCTCAAAAATATATATATATTTGTATTGCAGTATTGTATTATTTTCTAATTTCGCACATTTTATGGTATGGTCGTACATTATCAAGCAATTTGATTGGTTCCCTACTCAGTATTCACCATTATTATTTAAGTCCAAATTGAAGACATTTTTATTTAGAAAGGCGTATGAATAGCTCTTGATATTTTATACACATTTTTACTAGGCCCGATTTTTGGCTTTTTAACTTTATAGTCCTATACATAATTGTAAATAATTTTATTTTAGTTTTAAATTACTCATAATCATAGCATATCTTTTATTGTAAGGCGCATTTGATCATATTCATATGTTAATTTGCGCCATATAAATACTAAATATTATTATTATTATTATTATTATTCCACTATTACGTCATTTCACGCAACTCGCAAAATATCCGCGCGTGTTATATGTTAAACCATCGAATAAGGTGTATTTATTGCAAGACATAACATTTTAGAGTGCGAATACGCACCAAAAGTACGAGTCTAAATATGAGACCGTATTACACTCGTCTTATGTTCCCCTGACTGCGCGCTACGGAAAACACTGCCGGTTCAGTGAAAGCCTATATTTTAGGAAATAATTATGTCGTATAATAAACATTTATTTTCAGCGGACATCTGTGCAAAGTGAAGTGATAGAAATACTGTTATTTTATTGTCATTTTCATCACATCGATCTGTTGCACTCTGAACAACTACACTGAATCTGTTGAATATTATGGTTTTAATGTTTACTCACCTAAATCTGTACTACGCTTTCTTCTCCTTGATAATGGAGTGACGAGCTGAAGCTCCGATGTACTGGAACCGGTTTTGCCACGAAACTCCAACTTATCTGCGAGCACAAAATAGTAAATCACTTTCATAATGTAATTGGATTCATTTATCAAAATATTCGTTATTTGTTCTAACGACTGATTTAAGATACTCTATTTTTGTGATGAAAATTTGCAGAAAGAGAATGGCTGAAGTGAATAGCAAATGGTGAGAGTATTCATGGATAAACAGCGTTGATTGATTCAAGTAATTAACACAAAATGCGCGTTCATACATTACCTCGTGAGCCGGTAAAGCAACAGGAGGAGGAGGAGTGGGGGTTAATTTGGTTTTACGACAAATGTTGGATCGATAAAGGCACAAAATTTGGTAGTGATATCTGAATACTTTTCTAATTAAAAACGTTTTAAGTCAACACTTCCCCTTCCCCGTCCCTAGTCAAAATAGGGTTAATTTGTCAATGGCTCCTGTATCGCGTGGAGGTAACTACTATATAGTAGCCTGAGTAGTAAATTCGCCGCCTCCCCGGCCTCCATTGCGGAGGTACATACGATAACTATCAGCAAATTGGCCTTTGGAGAAACCTGAAAAAACTTATGTTAAATCCCATTCCGAATTTCCTCGCCACGAATTGCTACTAGCTCGTTGATTTGAATGGAATTTATGTGCTGATGTGAAATCAGGCGCCTCCATCCGCCAGGATTGGAACAGAACTAATAACTACTACACTGAGATAAGAGCTTAAGGAGCTACGTCACGGATGGTGAATCTTGAAAAAATTGGCCAAGTTTTTCAAGTTCGCTGCACGTAATCCGTCTTAATCATGTCCATCCTTTACCATCGTTGTTCCTGTTTGGTTTATTATTACCTCTTTGGTGTTTTTTCTACCTTAGTAAACTGTTATTTTGAGGCTTTCTTGAATTCGAAGGTGATTTTGCACTTTGCAAAAATGACTTAAAACTCGTGACATAGCTCCTTTAACTTTGGTGAATCAATTACCTTCGTTTTTTCTTCCCATGCACTTTTCAGAACAGGACTGACGACTTGATATCTGTTTAGAATCGATAGAAAGCAAATAATAATGTTACACAACGTATACCGTGTAGAGTTTCGGCGATATGTAAATGATTTTGCCTCTTTCTTAATAACTGGTATTAATTTTTAAGGCCTTGTTTGGGTCCAGTCCAATTGTTTGATCCTCGTTGAGAAATCATCAAAACCATTCAGTTGCTGATATAAACTCCAGCGAATTGAGAATAGGAGCTATCTTTGAGTCCAAAGTGGTGGTTAATAAAGTCGTTTACTGTTTACTGTTTTCAATTTATTGCGTGATATTTTCATTGTAATTTTGTTCTTTTAAATGTAAATTTTTAGGTCTTAAGTCTACTCACCGTTTGCTCGTTATACAATAGTCTCATAGTATAGTCGGGAATTATTAGCAGCCACAAGTTTTGACGTTACTTTCTTTTTTTTTTTTGGGGGGGGGGGGGGGGGGGGGTTGTCGTTTACTTTCTGGAAGTTTCGTAGTTTTATAGCAGTCAGTTCACGGTTTTGAACCTCTCATCTATTTGCTGACGACTCTAATCGTTCTTATTCAGCCTTGCCTTGCCTGGAATGTCATACTAAAATAGCATGCAGTAACAAAACCACAAAATGCACGAGGACATGCACCGTTAAATAAACAACAAAAATCTATCTAATAAGTAAATTGTTCTCTAAGCCGAATGCGGCTCTCGGTAACATTATAAAAGCTACCTGGAATTATGGCAATATTGAAACTTAAAATGGTATAATTTATTCTGGTGGGAGTCAATATGGTTTTAGTATTTATAGGTATGAGGGATTTAATTTTTTGTAATTTAGCAAAATACAGTTTCCTCCATTTAATAATTTATGCTTGTCGTCGCGTAACTCTCAACAGTAGAGTTTAAAGGGTGACAGCTTGACATAAAAAAAAATACTGAAATTGCAGTCAGGAATAGACATCAAAATCTAAAATGTGTTTGACACTGACTATTTTATAGAACGTTAAGTACAACGTTCTTAAAAAACTAACTTAAGACGTTTCGACCAAAAATATTCGGTCTTCATCGGTTTAAAATGTCATCAAGCCGTAACTCCCATCACCCTTCGCAGCATAAAATATCAGTCGTGAATACTCTCCTTGACAGAGCCGAAAAGTTACCATCCACAAACACAGGGAAATGTAGAGAGAGGAGACGCGTAATCAAACACATTTTAGATTTTGAGCTTGACATAAGTTTGACACATGACTTCGAGTGAAGAACATGAATTACTTCAAACATCTGTCTGCCCCAGATTCTAAAGAAAGGGTAAAATCATTGAAGTTCAAGGCCGGTTCACTTTGATAAATTGTTTAATCAGAGCTAACTTTAACCCAGTTTATTTACGGGACACGTGAAGTTCAACAAGACAAAAGTACAGATTGCATGCAACTGCCTTGGTAATGGAGCGATTCGAACGTGACTCTATAGTTGAAATAAGCTCTTTTACGTCATGACAAATATAAATTCGTGTTGAAATCAAACATTTCGATTGGGCTGACTTGTACAAAAAGAAAATTCGTGCACACGACCACTGCCAAAATTTGTTTCCCTGCAAGGCACTATCTGATGGGCTGACACATGCAAGTTCAGAAAAAAATACCATACACACACATACCCCAAGAAAAAAATTTATTACGCATGAAAGGGTTTGAAAAAAAAACAAATTCGCGCCTATTCCAAATCACCCACACCCCATCAGAAGTTAAATGGTCCACCCCTTACCGTCAGTTAATTCGCAAGATAGCTTGAATACCAATAATTTATTTACAATGCATGGTACATAAATTATAGTCCAAATGTAATATTTAGCTACAAATAACTTCCTTGAAAATTAAACTTTCTAACAAATTGGAAACAAACAGGAACTTTAGCAACTTGAAAAATACATTTAGCGGAAATGAACGTATGATTCGGTTGCTGTATAAATTCTAGACAACTTTGTTTCTATTGTTTAGGGCCTGAAAACAAGTCATGTTCAAATTTCAATTCAGGGTGGGCTTTTACAGGTCTTAAAAAACATGGATACATCTCCAGGCTATAACAAAACAGGAGTGTGTGCACGACCCATTGAATTTGCCACTAATTTAAGCCTGGTTTCCATATGATCGCAACGACCGCAGCGATCATTGCGATCATAATTATGGAAAGCACTCTTGCGATCGTTGCGATAGTTGCGAATTACGATCATATGGAAACCACTCGTGCGATCGTTGCGATCGTTGTGACTGCGATCGTTGCGATCGTTGCGATCATATGGAAACCAGGCTTGAGTTAGTATATATTTGCTTGCACTAATCTCGCTCGGTCGAACTGGTCTGATTTGTTCTTGACTATACTGTCCAACGTAAAAAGAGCTACTGACACAACTCGAATACGAACTACACAACTTGAATACATGGCGCAATGGCCGCCGAACTACACAACTCGGTATGTCAGTTGTTTCGAAACGAGCTACTGTATGTTCATTCACTTCCATCGCCGAGCAAGACAACTCGATTTATTATCACGACAAAAATCAATTTTCAGCAAGTCGCGTATTGAATTGCATGGAATTACAATGTGTTCGAGCGTTTATATTAAAAAAAGTTGTCCCTGTTTACCGAGCCAAAACGTGGCCCTCTCGCGCTCGCGCTCGATCTTTCTTTGTTGAATATCCAGTGTCAGACGAATAAAGTATACATCATCATAATATATTCTACCATAAATTGATGGCAGAAAATCACAAAATTAGATGTAAAGCGTTTGTCTCCAGGTTTTGTATTCAGCATATGCATATAGGATTAATATAGTAGCATTATTCATGTGGCCAAGCGGAAAATTCACATCAATATTATTACCAACATGAAAGTTGTCCTTACCTCTAGAAAGCAACTCTGCAAACAACGCCCAGTCAGGTCTGCTCGATGATTAGATTCGGACACGCGTCCTGTGCTTCGACATTGTAAAACTATAAAATTCTGCCAAAAACAGACAAGGCAAAGAGAGACAGCCGATTTGTACAACATGTTGCATCGGCAGTATCAGAACCTCTGAACTGAAACACATTCGATTCCTCGCCGTGTTTAGAGAAGTCTTCCTGTTTGGTCACCCACGGTTGATGATGACGTTGACGTTGAAATAAATTTAGCCTATAATTAATCATAGATAAACAGAGGATGGTTCTTGAGTGGTCATGAACGAACTTAGCTATAGGGCGTTGCTTTCCGCTTATATGGAACGTGTGGGTCTTTGGAACGTTGGATTTATATATTGTTTTGATTAACAGTTGTCGTCAAGGAAGTACAATTCTGAAACAGTGGTGCATGGAATGACATTCCCGAATATATATAAATTTCGAAGTTGACTTTTGTTACTCTTATTTAAATTGCAAATGCAGCACAGTGTATCTCCCTTCCTTCCTTCGTTCGCCAAAAACGAGAAGGCAAACTGAAGTCCGAACTTGTGGATAAATCGTTGTGTATTTGCCGAGGCTTTTTATTTTTCAAAATTTTGTTCGGTCTGTTTGCTTTACGTCATTTGGTTGAAAGCTAATTCATAGTGAAGGCCTAGGAGATAGCTGGCCTGTTCCAATAAATAACACTAATGATACCTTTATACGGTCTAATGCATGGGTCATGTTAAGGTTTGGTTAAAAGAGAGATACTACACAAAAATTGGAACAGTGGCATTCATTGAAATATCTTGAAAACAATCCAAATCCGGTTTAAAAACAATGGTACATATATAATATTCAAAATGTAATATTTCGCTACAAATAACTTCCTTGAAAATTAAACTTTCTAACAAATTGGAAAAAACAGGAACTTTAGCAACTTGAAAAATACATTTAGCGGAAATAAACGTATGATTCGGTTGCTGTATAAATTATATACAACTTTGTTTCTATTGTTTAGGGCCTGAAAACAAGTCATGTTCAAATTTCCATTCAGGGTGGGCTTTTACAGGTCTTAAAAACATGGATACATCTCCAGGCTATAATAAAACAGGAGTGTGTGCACGACCCCATTGAATTTGCCACTAATTTAAGCCGGGTTTCCATATCATCGCAACGATCGCAACGATCGCAGTCTGCGATCATAATTATGGAAAGCACTCTTGCGATCGTTGCGATCGTTGCGAATTGCGATCATATGGAAACCACTCGTGCGATCGTTTGCGATCGTTTTGACTGCGATCGTTGCGATCGTTGCGATCATATGGAAACCAGGCTTGAGTTAGTATATATTTGCTTGCACTAATCTCGCTCGGTCGAACTGGTCTGATTTGTTCTTGACTATACTGTCCAACGTAAAAAGATCTACACAACTCGAATACGAACTACACAACTTGAATGCATGGCGCAATGGCCGCCGAACTACACAACTCGGTATGTCAGTTGTTTCGAAACGAGCTACTGTATGTTCATTCACTTCCATCGCCGAGCAAGACAACTCGATTTATTATCACGACAAAAATCCATTTTCAGCAAGTCGCGTATTGAATTGCACGGAAATTACAATGTGTTCGAGCGTTTATATTAAAAAAGTTGTCCCTATTTACCGTTCCAAAACGTGGCCCTCTCGCGCTCGCGCATGCTCTATTTGTTTCTGATGTGTCCCTGGTAGGTGAAACAACAATAGCCAAAGTGTTTATATGGAAAAAGTTGGCCCGCCCCCCAGGGTCACCCTACCTTCAAAGCGAGTGACCCTCCACCCAGGGTCACCCTGCCTCCCGAGCCAACTTTGCGGTTTCTAATGTAAACGGTTCGCTACTATTTATAAATAAATGTATGAAAGCGAACGTTTTTTATAGCTTATGTACAACAATGTTTACAACAAAAGTACAAAGGTCACGGCTAATTATGTCACCGTCCAAATGAAAGCTAGCAGTACTTTCATAATACTGTTTGTTTTTGACAATTTTGCGAAATTTATCAATTCAATGGCTAGTTTCTCCTCAGTTTTGGCACTCATGGTACTCTTGAGAGTGAAATGCGTAATATATGATTTCTCGTGAATAAACAATGGCTGAACTAAATATAAAGTGCTAAGTGGAAATACTCCGGCAGAAAACTGTTTCTTTAACGGGTTTCTGTAGTTGACATGTATTTTAATGTTAAAACAGCCGACGTAATGAGTCTCACACTGCTTAACAAATACAAATCAGGAAAATTACTTTTCTTTTTCCTTTTCCCAGTTTAGAGATGACTTTGTGCTTTACATGAATGTACGGTCGTCTCTGAGGCGGTGACTCAATAAATGTGGGATTTCAAGATTTCCATCCAGTACAACACCGACTTCAGATGGGGAAATGTTAATGCATATGCAGCTGGTGATTCATGCAAATAACGGAATCGACCTCTCTTTGTTAAATATCCAGTGTCAGACGAATAAAGTATACATCATCGTAATATATTCTACCATAAATTGATGACAGAAAATCACCAAATTAGATGTAATTAGCGTTTGTCTCCAGGTTTTGTATTCAGCATATGCATATAGGATTAATATAGTAGCATTATTCATGTGGCCAAGCGGAAAATCCACATAAATATTATTACCAACGTGAAAGTTGTCCTTACCTCTAGAAAGCAACTCTGCAAACAACGCCCTGTCATGTCTGCTCGATGATTACGTTCGGACACGCGTCCTGTGCTTCGACATTGTAAAACTATAAAATTCTGCCAAAAACAGACAAGGCAAAGAGAGACAGCCGATTTGTACAAACATGTTGCATCGGCTGTATCAGAACTTCCTCTCTAAACACGGCGATGAATGTATTTCAGTTCAGTCTTCCTGTTTGGTCACGCACGGTTGATGATGACGTTGACGTTGAAATGAATTTAGCCTATAATTAATCATAGATACTGACAGAAGATGATTCTCGAGTGGTCAGGGACGAACTTAGCTATAGAGCGTTGCTTTCCGCTGATATGGAACGTGTGGGTCTTGGGAACGTTGGATTTATATATTGTTTTCATTGACAGTTGTCGTCAAGGAAGTACAATTCTGAAACAGTGGTGCATGGAATGACATTCCCGAATATATATAAATTTCGAAGTTGACTTTTGTTACTCTTATTTAAATTGCAAATGCAGCACAGTGTATCTCCCTTCCTTCCTTCGTTCGCCAAAAACGAGAAGGCAAACTGAAGTCCGAACTTGTGGATAAAATCGTTGTGTATTTGCCGAGGCTTTTTATTTTTCAAAATTTTGTTCGGTCTGTTTGCTTTACGTCATTTGGTTGAAAGCTAATTCATAGTGAAGGCCTAGGAGATAGCTAGCCTGTTCCAATAAATAACACTAATGATACCTTTATACGGTCTAATGCATGGGTCATGTTAAGGTTTGGTTAAAAGAGAGATACTACACAAAAATTGGAACAGTGGCATTCATTGAAATATCTTGAAAACAATCCAAATCCGGTTTAAAACAATGGTACATATATAATATTCAAAATGTAATATTTGGCTACAAATAACTTCCTTGAAAATTAAACTTTCTAACAAATTGGAAAAACAGGAACTTTAGCAACTTGAAAAATACATTTAGCGGAAATAAAACGTATGATTCGGTTGCTGTATAAATTATATACAACTTTTTTTGTATTGTTTAGGGCCTGAAAACAAGTCATGTTCAAATTTCCATTCAGGGTGGGCTTTTACAGGTCTTAAAAACATGGATACATCTCCAGGCTATAATAAAACAGGAGTGTGTGCACGACCCATTGAATTTGCCACTAATTTAAGCCTGGTTTCCATATGATCGCAACGATCGCAACGATCGCAGTCTGCGATCATAATTATGGAAAGCACTCTTGCGATCGTTGCGAATTGCGATCATATGGAAACCACTCGTGAGATCGTTGCGATCGTTGTGACTGCGATCGTTGCGATCGTTGCGATCATATGGAAACCAGGCTTGAGTTAGTATATATTTGCTTGCACTAATCTCGCTAGGTCGAACTGGTCTGATTTGTTCTTGACTATACTGTCCAACGTAAAAAGAGCTACACAACTCGAATACGAACTACACAACATGAATGCATGGCGCAATGGCGCAATGGCCGCCGAACTACACAACTCGGTATGTCAGTTGTTTCGAAACGAGCTACTGTATGTTCATTCACTTCCATCGCCGAGCAAGACAACTCGATTTATTATCACGACAAAAATCAATTTTCAGCAAGTCGCGTATTGAATTGAATGGAATTACAAGGTGTTCGAGTGTTTATATTAAAAAAGTTGTCCCTGTTTACCGAGCCAAAACGAGGCCCTCTCGCGCTCGCGCATGCTCTATATGTCCCGATGTGTCCCTGGTAGCTGAAACAACAATAGCCAAAGTGTTTATATGGAAACAAGTTGGCCCGCCCCCCAGGGTCACCCTACCTTCAAAGCGAGTTGATCCGCCACCCAGGGTCACCCTGCCCTCCGAGCCAACTTTGCGGTTTCTAATGTAAACGGTTCGCTACTATTTATAAATAAATGTATGAAAAGTTCTCTCGCTAACCGCGTCTCCCACATCTCAGTCTTTCTACTACAACTTTTAAGGCATCCTCATCGAATGTAAAAAAAAAAACACTTCTAAAGAAGAAAGAACTAGTGAAAGTCTGAGTCATCTTTGAATAGAGAAAATAACAGGAGAAAATTATCCATACATAATATTCGTAACTGTCATTCTATTTATCTTTCTATTTATTTTGATTGGTTGAAAGGTCATTACGTCACCTGTAAATAACAGCCTACTGAATAATACTCCGTTCACGCACCGTATAGAATACTAGATCCACAGCAAAAGGTAACTATTTTCGAAAGATGCTAAGCTGGAAATTCAAAAACGTTCCTTTTAATTCCCATTTGGAACTTTAGTCTTGTCTCTTAGGGTAGGTACGATATTTTTCCGAAAAATAATTCGTAACCAAATGTATGATATTCTTTCAGTTCAGGACGACTATATGTTGACGTCAATTCCCTCATACACAGCCTTAAATATTTTTCTTAATTTTGTTTCTTTAGTTTGTTTTGTTTTGTTACTCGGTTAGTTTGTTTTTCCTTATTTCTTTTCTATTTTATACAGAAACAAAATGACCACTTTAATTCATTTGTTCTACGCCAATTATATACCGAAATTTTCTTATTGTTATTACTTACTAAAACACCACTTTTAGCTACCCCTGATTTACTATTACTGGTGAATTGTGTATTTTGAAGCTTTTTTTTTTTCGCAAGTTTGCCAACGGAGAGATTCTTTTTTTGGCGTTTTGGTTTGAGACAGAAAGCGGCCAATAAATTATTTAGGTCTCTGAATAACTTATTGATAAAATTTTTTATCATCCCGAACAGCAGTCATCGCAGCTAATAGGAAATCAAAACTGTTCAACGCATCCCTGATAGCGGTCTGCCAATAGTAAACCAAAGCTGAAGCCTTGATTTCATTTTACAGAATCTAACAGAACATTTAATTTTTGGACTGACCCCCAACCACCGAATAATTGAATTTTACTGACATCTGCTCTTAATGGCTTCAATCATCTGGAAGTTTTAAGTTCTATCTCAGTCTTAAAGTCTAGCAAGAAAATAATTAGAATACAAATTGGGAACTGAATTAGCTAAGCAGCATTCAAGATGGAGCGCGTAAAGATCTGTAATGGGCGTCACTCACTCATAGTTATTGAGAAGTATGCGGACTTAATTACTTTATTGATAAGTCAAACAGGTACATCACAAAAATAAAGCTATCATGGGGGATGCCAAAATATTGGAAATAAAAAGAAGAAGCAGCAAGGTATTGAAGTTTTTATGTCTTGCTTACGCTGGTAAATTATACTGCTTCTAGTTCAAGACCAGCGCGGGGTTACATCTGTCTTGCAGGTAATTCACATCAATTTATAATTTATTATTTTTCCTTTCCATAATTCAGACTCCAGCGTACGATATAAAAACTATCAGTTTCACTGAAAAGCAAATGTGATTTCACAAAGTCCGTGAAAATAAATTTAATAGTCATTATATTATACACATCAACTTTAAATGGTCGCAAAACAATCACTAGATATACGCTAAGGCCGTCTGATCATAGGTTTTTGTTGGATGTTCCGCATGGCAAAATGCTTTCTACCCTTGGAGACAGAGCATTCGTGTCAGCCGCGCCCAAACCTTGGAACAGTCTGCGAAGCGAAATAAGCCATCTTAAATCTTTAACAGTTTTTAAACGTAATATTAGACATTCCTTTTTAAACATGCTTTTAACTTGTAACTTGTAACTTCTATATTTTAGTTTTTATTTCTTAATATTTATCTACTACATTGTTTGTAAAATTTTGTATAATATTATCATTTTAATTTTTATCATTTTATCCATGGAAAGCGCATTTGATCATCATGATATGAAATTTGCGCTATATAAATTTTAATTATTATTATTATTATTATTACAAGTGGAACCGGAATAAAAGCAATATATAATTTAATTGTCATAATGGAAAAAAATGGTAAATATGATACCACCTACTGCCCTTCATTTTAGTTTTAGTGGGGTTTAGAAATTGCGAAAATCGTGCAAATTTGTTAGTAAAATATCAGCCCTCAGTCGGCCCTCAGTCTTTTCTGTATGGACCTCGTTACACTCGATCTGTACTGTCAGCTTGGTTAATAATAAGACATGTATTATCAGATACAAAACCAATTGACAGTGTTCGTTGTATAGCACAAACCAACAAAAAGAAATGCACCCTCAGACAACAACCCTGAGTTTAAATTGTGTATATCAAAAACCCCAGTAATGCAATTTGTAAAATTCATAGTCAGAGCAATATGTAAATAGCTCAGAATAGTGGATTCAAAAGCCTCATATGAAGGTAAATGAGAGCTTACATGTAGTTTATATCAATGAACCAATGGTTTACATGAAGCGACTCGGCAACTTACATGTGTCTATCAGTATCAGTGAATATGAATTATGGTGATGTCAAAAATTCCTGGAACAAAAAATATACTAAAGAACACCAGTGAAAGTCACTCAAATGTTAAACTCTGAAAATATGGTAGCAGTATTAGAAGGAACAGAAACCCAACACTGTTTTAAAAATTATCATGTTGTGACTATAATTTATTTTTTACATTACAATTTTTTTGTTTTCCTTTCTCTTGAATTTAATGTCATTAGTTTAAGTACTGTCATTAAGTACCATGCTCTAAGACAAAAGGAAATAAATATCAAACAAAAATAAATTTAAACCAAAATTGTACATGATTTGAAACATAAATTTGGAATGGTCTGAATTTTAACAGGCCATGAATTGACATAAGAGTGGCAGACTGGTGTTAATCAGACCAAAAGTATATGCATTTTCCAACAAAGGCTTGACTTTTCATACCATGCTCGATTACACATGCATGTACATGTATATTTATTAAAGGGGAAAAATACACTAACAGCATGTACTAACATTTAACATTTTAAACATTCAATATTAAAATCACACTGTTTAGGATCAGGTTCAATGAAATCTAAATACAGCAGACAACCACCACATTTCAAAATCTTTCTTCAAATATTTATTTGGTCCTTTTTTTTCTAGCCACAATTTTTTTTAGTGTCATGATTAACTGCAACACCATCAATCAAGTGTCACCCTCTGAATTAGTAAAACAAACAATTTTATATATTATAAATTATTTCAAACCAATATCAATTTAATTTATTCTCCTGACATCACAAGTGCTGCCTGATATTACAATGGTTTTGAAGCACAAATCTGAAGAGAAAACAAAGCAGAGAATGTAATTAACCATCAGGTCAGCTGGAGGAGAGAGGGCTTAAGTGGTAGACCAGTATACTGGTACCCAGTATTAACCCACCTCAGAAGAGAACATATAATTAATTATTATGCTCTAGATCAAGGATAATTAAAGAAAGGGATTTTCAACCTTTAAATATATATCTATTTACTATGCTTTATTCTTTTATATACACCTAAAAAGGTTTGAGACGCAACTCCCTTCCCCATTTCCCCCAAAAGAAGCCCACCAAAAAAAAACCTTTTGAACAAATAACAGATATTTAGCCCACGTACAGCTTATATAATATATAATAACTTTACACTACACTCCCCTAAATGATGAATATAGCTCTGAAGAATTCAAAGTGAATTTTATGGGTGTATGTAAAACCAAAAAGACTCCCGAAACACCCCAGAACACTCCGAAAACACCCAAAAATTACAAATACGAAGAAAATTAAAAATATGAAAAAAGGAAATGCAAATAAATAAGATATTATATGGCTGAAGTGGTCCAAAAGGGGAAATGGAACATGGTCAGTGGTCTGAAATTTGCATTTAGTATATTTTGGGTGGCGGAAGATGCGGTGGCCTAATGGAGTAATGGTTAGCATGCTGGACTCAGGACTGAGTGGTCTGGGTTTGAGCCCTGGCTGGGGTCAATGTGTTGTGTTCTTGGGAAAGATACTTTACTCTCAGTGCCTCTCTCCACCCAGGAGTATAAATGAGTACCGGCGACAAAATGCTCCAGGGTGGACTAACTTGCGATGGACTATCATCCCAACCAAGAGGGTTAAGGAATACTCCTAGTTGCTTCATGCTACAGAAACTGGGATTAAGGCTCCGGCTCCGGCAGGTGTGGGCCACTACGCTCATGAAGACTTTACCTTTTTATATGTTTGGTGTTCCTGGGTGTTCCGGGGGTGTTGACCAGGGTCACTGTTCTTGGTTTAACATACACCCAAATTTTAATCAATACTGTTAATGAGATAATAAAATTGCATGCGTTTAAACACAGAGTGAGCCTATCAGTCGAGGCTGTGGAGTTCAGCCTGCCAATCACAATGGTCTGATTTGATTGGTTAATTCACCCAGGTATAATTATGTGCAATTATTCAGTATTGTCCAAGTTGTTTGCACAATCACAAAGCTTGTAATTCTGAATAATTTTGCAAATCCCGTCAAAGTCATCTTCGCGAGACTCGTTCAAGTTCTCGACAAACTCAGATAAACGGAAACAGGTGGCTCTTTGATCGCAGGCTTGAGCTTTGCAGCAATTTTAGCTAGCCGCAAAATTTGGACTGTACTGTACATGTCGAAATGGGCGAAGGGAATTCATTGTTTGCATTCAGTTCCTCCAAAACAGTGAATAGATATATTTGTTTTGCGCTCAATATTTATTATTATAGCTTGTTGTGTTTGACATAAATCAATTAGTTGTTTGGATAAACCAACCCCAACTTTTCTCGACCGTTGTTGTGCGATGTTTCAGCTTTCCCCACATGCCATTAATGATAAAAATAGCCAACAAAGTGCTTCAGACGGAGCGTGTCCTTTCCTTTTATAGGCTCGCTCCGTGTTTAAAAGATATACGGTATCCCTTCAATTTATGCTCTTCGCTCTCACCTGTAAAATCCACTGTCTACTGACTACAATCAATATGTTTATTATAAGACCATGACCTCCATCTGTGAAAAAGATGAAACAGAAAACAAATTATAAATACTACATTGGGCATGGGAAATTCCTTAGTACTCCTATCATCCTGAGTCTCCTACGCAGCCGTTATTTGTGTCGTCACGCAGCGCTTCTCCCCACTAACGGCTGCTCAAACCTGGACCACATTCCTTTCCTTTTGTTTTGACCACAGCAACTTTGACACCTATCGGCAAAAACGTGACTGTTACCGTTTGCCGAAAATCTTTTTCAACATTATTTTTTAATATCATTCATTTGTCTTCAGTTAAACGATGTTTTATTTTGATGTCTGGTGTGCGTCAAATTTAAAAGGCGGCAAGGTCACGATAAGACACAATCTATTATTGGTGTATTGGCGCGAGCAAGTTCCGAAAAATGGCACTGCAAGACAGCAACTGTGATTGGCTTAAATCGGGAAAGGAATGTGATTCGGATTTGAGCAGACGTTAGTGGGGAGAAGAGTTGCGTGATGACACAAATAACGGGGCTGCATAGGAGACTACTATCATCCCAGTTCATCTAAATATACCTGATTAAATAGATCAGCTACATTTTGACCTCCAACTTTCATTTTACTGAAAACAATTTTCAGTTGATAACAAAATAAACTTAAGTTAAACTTAATTATTGCCAATTCTTTTTTATAATATTATACACTGCACCAAAGCGTCTGTATTTTATATCGTTTGTGATCAGAAAACTGAAGTTGTGTGACGCGTGACAAAAAGTGAAAAGTACAATGTTTACAAACGCTTCACTCTTCTGATTGGCGTTAAAACCTCGAATTGTAATATATAATAGTCTATTTTAATACACAACAGCTCTTCTGTCCAAAATTTAAATTAAAACAAACCGCAAAATATTTTTCATAACAATTGAAGGGCCACAATTTTTTGTGATGATTTATAGCAAGCAAACATTATATTTAAATGTTGTTCAGCACCCAGATTTGACAGCATAGAAACATAAAATCGCCGGCCTTCATTCAAACGCAGCAATTCCACTTTCCCTCGGAAAGTTTATTTTAATTTCCCAGGACA
The DNA here is from genome assembly GCA_029204205.1 of Desmophyllum pertusum. Classification (NCBI taxonomy): domain Eukaryota; kingdom Metazoa; phylum Cnidaria; class Anthozoa; order Scleractinia; family Caryophylliidae; genus Desmophyllum; species Desmophyllum pertusum. The sequence continues at coordinate 61,216 of MU827779.1, read as the reverse complement.
AGAAACAATATGGGAAGCAAAACATCGTATCGAAAAGGGAAGAGAAAACAATTCACTAGACACCTTTCCAGTATTTCAGTGAAAGCTGGAAGATTTCGTACTATTTTAGCCTAAAGAAAAGCTTGTGAAAATCGTTTGTTTGTTTACTGCAGAGCTCAGCTTTGGGACTGGGAATTTTAATTCAAAGATGTACAATTTGCAGTGACGATTTAATATTACTATAATTCGCAAGCAATACTGAGCATAGAAACATAAAATCGCCTACATTCAAATGGAGAAATTCAATTTCCCTCGGTACGTGTAAACTTATTTTAATTTCCTAGGACGAGAAACATGGCAAGCGAAATATCGTATTGAAAAGTGAAGAGAAAAACAAATAATAATTCACTAGACACCTTTCCAGTATTTCAGCGCAGTCGGAAAGCGCTAGATTTCGTACTATTTTAGCCTAAAAAAAGCTTTTGAAAATCGTTTGTTTGCTTACCGAGCTCAGCTTAGGGACTGAGAATTTCAATTCAAAGAGGCAGAGCTTATAATTTCCTTCTAGTTTCGTTTCAACACATAGCTGATTGCATCGGATGTAAACAACAGATGATCAGTGTTAATTTACCAACGAAGGTGTTAAAAGCTTGGTCTATTCTAGTAGAAAAAAACTAACCGAAGGTATCTCTTGTCATAGAACATGTAAAGGTAAAGTAAAGGTACGTTTTATTAATAAGCTTATAATTAAGCTTATAATATTTAGCAAAGCGCTCACATGCACTGCGAGCTGCTTCACGAGCGGAACGGTGCTTATATAATAACTTAGCTTACTTACTTGATGGTGCTGTTTTGGCGTCATGTGATGTTATGACCACTTGAATCCACACTTTTTCTCCTGTCCGAAGGACTTTACTCTCTCTTTAACAGTAAAACGAAGTTTAAATATTTCTTAAGTCCACAAGACAGACGTCCACAAAAACGTTTTGTAGACGAACCTCGCGAGTAGTTGACGTGAGTCACATGACGACCGGCGTAAGCCGCAGAAAATGGCGCGAGAGCACAGTCTCGCCCCAATCCTCTCTCCTCCCCAGGCCCCAAGGAACTGCTAAATTACATCCCTGAGCCCTATCACGGATATTTAATTTTGCAAAACAGACAAGCGAACTGGAAAGAGGATGCTCTAAAACCTCTCATAAATTTCTCTTTTTGGTTTTAAATTAATAAGTGGCTGATTTAGCGCCAATAACCAACTTTTCATGCGCTGCTCATGCGCTGCTCTTCCATGATATTTAAAAGAAAAAATAATAATCACCCTTTTGATAAACCTTACATCAATATCTACAACTGACAGGAATAAGGCGCTGTTTTATTGAGGCATAATGTACTTTTAAAGCAATTTAAAATATTCAAAGCAATCTGGTCACGTGACTGATGACGT
>MU827779.1:42296-57296 GCA_029204205.1 Desmophyllum pertusum | reverse complement strand
CATGTAGAAGACAGCACAGTCTTGTTGTCTCTAAAATATGTAATTAATAAACAAATATTTAGCAAATATTCAGTTGCGAGTGGTGGTATTTATTTTGTACTGTGAAGTCTATTTTTACGCAAACTCGTCATTAGGGCACGTACCCCTACTTTGCACCTGAAAAACCAGGTTACAGAGATAGATTATTATCTGTCCCTGTAATGTCAAATTCTTGGGTATGCAGATTCAGGTTTTGGAGTAATAATTATTGTTTAACATTGGGCCTTGCCATCACTCTATAAATACAGTAATATCCACTCTCTTTACCTCAAACACCTCCCAAAACATACACATTACTCGCACAAAGTGATGGAGGAGGCAACCAAACTTATAGCTCTTGACCACAACCACAATGCTTCAAGAAAGCAGGTACAGTATGATCTTTATCATGACCTATTGATAACCTGTAATAAGGTTCTATTTACATTTTTCTTGTAGATCGATGGGTAATAGTTTCCTATATGATTTTGAATGACTTGTGTATATATATGTTGTGGTTTAAATTTGTTTACAATGGTTTGAAATGTTTTCAAACAAGTATCATTCTTATTTTCCATTGTGTAAGAGGGTCAATCCAGTGAAACAAAGGAAAATAACAATTACACCTGGTTTGAAAATGTTTAAACCAAAACAAATTCAGTAAAACTACAACAATTACACACATGACTGTAAGAGTAAACAGAAGTGCTGAAAATAAAAAGCTACATACACTACATATAAGCCTAATACAGGTTACTACAGTCAAACCTGTATTAAGCGGAAACCATATTAAGCGGACACCTCTATTAAGCGGACACTAGAGCATTCCCCGAGGGTGTCCGCTTAATACAGGTCTGACTGTATTCATTAATAAAAATGTAATATGGCTGTAATTTTAGTCATGGTACTTTTCTGTAATTTAGGCAAAAGTCCAGAGTGGAGAGAGAGAGGGTGAACTCAGATTTCGCATTGCGTGGAGTAAGGTTACAAAGAGGTACGATGCAGAACCGGTATTAGAAAAAAAGAATCACAGTTACCTCAGAGAAATGGTGGGAGATTCCATTAAGCACACGGAGGGTGATAAATCAGTAGTAGCGGCACGAAAACCCACCGATGTTCGACACATCATGGCTCCACTTCAGAGACCCCCCAGGCAAGACATTATTAAGGAGAGAATTCTTCTATCAAGATTTAAAACCAAGAAAGACAGCATATAATTGTGATCTTAACTTACAAAAGAGGTGCAAATGATTGCCATTCGTGACAGTCCATTACTAATAGCAGCTCAGTTATATTGATGTTATGCACTGTCTTTTGGAAAACACCCTTTTTATTATGACATTCAAACAATGACTCAGAAATATGTGCAAAATCATTACCCAGTAGATTTTCATTGTTGACTAAATATAATTCAGTCCTACAATCAGACAAAGTGTAAAGTAGCTTGGTTCCATTTCTAACAATGGATAAAAAATACTGCCCACATGCATTTATAGAAAATAGCATCAGAATATTATCACATGTTGCAGTCTCTATAGAAGAATGAATATGGAGAGAACATGGAGAGACTAGAAAAATAAGTTAATTATTAACATGATTTATACCTAGCATGGCCAGATATTGTTGTTGTCACAAACTTGCAATCCAATAATTATTATTTAGAGCTTTTCTTTGCTTTGTGGAATGCAGCTTTGATGTGTTAAATCTAGCTCTATGACTCTGGAATGGTATTTATGGTTGAAAATCTAAATCCAGTATATATTCCATCAGCAGCGGGAAATGTCTTGCGAATTCTATCTACAGCGCATGATGGCACAATCTTTCTATTCCCTTTGCCAAGTTTTCCATACACCCAGTAAACAAACTGAGTGTATGCCAACCAGCGGTAAGTTCTGTGAATATAGATAAAATATACGTGCATCTGTTAATATGACTGATCATGTTTAGATTAACATAAGCTCTCCAGTTCAGATGCTTTAGGTTGAAGCAAATGTCAGTGACAAGTTCTGTTATTTCACCTAGCTTAAAAATTGTGTGAGTATAATAAAGATTTAGAAATTCAGACGAGCGGTTTTCTGTTTACTGAAACGAACACGGGAGAGACCAGTAATATATGTTTCAAACCAGATTGATTCTTATATTATCCTTGATTTAAAAATCAAACTGGATTAAAATATTGAAGGAGTAATAGTTAAGGTTGGCACACACGAGGGGACTTGTTGCAGGAACAAGTCCCTTTGTGTGAACTACATGTACCCATTTTCATCAAAACATCTTGTCGCGGGGACAATTTTTGTCCCTGCAACTTGTCCCACAAATTCAAACTCGTCCCCTCACATTTTGCTTGTCCCCTTGTGTAATGTTGCAGGGACTTCTCCCTGCAACAAGTCCCCTCGTGTGTGCCGACCTTTATACCTATTTTCTTCCTTGAAAATAAAAAATATATAATTTTATTTATATGTTGTGGTTTAAATTTGTTTTTGGTTTAAAATTTTTAAAACCAGTTTGATTTTTATTTTCCTTTGTCTAGTATTCATTACCATAATTTTAGACCACAACATATACAACCAAGGAGAAGATTAATCTCTTGCTTCAACTGCTCCGTGTAATTTGCCAAGGAATTCCCATACCCTACTAGCAGAATCGCTCCGATCTTTTTAAAAGTGAAATCATAAAGAATAAAGTCTGAAGTGAGACTGACACTTCAGACTAGTAAATAACATACTCCGTAAAAACTAAAATCTTAATTAAGACGTTTCGTCTTATCCCAGAACCAGAACAATAGCGGACGTCAATCTTCAGCTATTGTTCTGATTCTGAGGTAAGACGAAACGTCTTAAATTAAGATTTTAGTTTTTACGGAGTATTAAAACTACAATATAGTATTATCGAAGTTACATATTTCGATATCATCGAATTCTTTAGCGGTGCTTGAATCAGAGCTTTTCATAAAATAGAAAAGAAAATAATAACAGCCACGCTTGATGAGAAAAACTGACAAGAATTTAATACATACTCGTTGGGGAGTTCAGCAGACAACACGTTATTAAAATGATCCATTCCTTGAACCAGATGTTTAATGCGAACGAGACTTGTTTTTAACACCGCTCTACACAAACAAACCGCACCAAAAATCGTCGTGCTCAACAATGCACTTAACCACTTCACTGTTGAAATCCGCCAGAGCCGATGCTTCGGGTATTTCGATGCAGCAGAGGCATTCCCTTGGTTGATTCAAGGTTGTTGTGGCGCAATTCGTACATTTGCACCACTCTAAACTTATCAAACGCCCCAAAACCTCTTCATCACTATCGTCACTATCTTCAGTCGAACGAGAATCGTAGCTTTCTTCGCCCTCTGAGTACTCAGGCTCAAAATTGTAAGGAGCAACAGCAAAATCACCTTCCGCTGACGCCATGTTGAAACCTTCGACAACGCAGTGACGTCACGAACTCCCATAAAACATTGCGAAAGAAAAACATGGCGGCGCGCGGGATATTTAAACTGAAATCCGAACGCTTCGCATTCGAAACCAGTAATGGAAATATCGACGTAAAACCCCAAGACCAGTTAAGGAGAACCATTAAGTATACTTTAGCACTAAAACTGTTTTTCAGCCGAGGTTCCCTTTAAGTTGACCAAATATGGAAACATGATGAATTTCTAATGTAGTGTATATCCAACAAGGGCGAATGGAATAATTGTTTGATTAAAAACATCGCTAGCTTTATGTTAAGCTTCAGTATTACTTTTTAAAAATTTCTAAATTGACTGAGTGATTTTTCAGTTCAATCTAAATGAAGCATGGTTTGTATGAAAACGGCGGCAAAAACTGCTGGCGCGGTCTGCCAGTTCAGTTAGCACATCGTTAGCACAGTGAATGAAAAGATAACAAAGCAGAATTAATCTTCATTCTGTGTCTTCTAAAGTTTCGTATATTCTGGAAAATTGTGCAAATGGTTTAGCTTAAAATGGGAAGATCAGAAAGAATTGTGGAGCTGAACATTATATTCATTTTACAAGTTGAATGAACAGCTGAACTGGTTGTTTACGGCGAGCAAATCGTGCACGACTACATAATTAATTGTGTTGAAACCAGCGAAACTGAGCCAGTTAAAATCACGTTCACTGAAGTAAAACGCAAAGGAAAGCGTCAATATCTACATGGATGGAGAGAAAAAGAGTGATCTTCGAAGATAATTTCACTGTGAAGTGGTCCTCCTCGATTGTACCATCACCAACGCTTGACGATCGATCGACTGCGATATATATGCTTTCTCGTTCCCGATATTTATTGTGTTGATTTTGAAAGCTTACTCCAGCTGGAATTGACAAGCCTCTTCTAAACACAAGGTAAAAAATTGTAGTGTAAACAGGTTTTCATTCAGTTTAAATTTGTGCAGATTTGTATTGGTTTCAGTTCGGGACTTCCCGTAATCAAAGCTGTTTCAGGCTTCCTTGCATGCAGTGCTCGTTCAGTTGCATTTGTTGTACATTTGTAGGCATGTATTTTTCTTGGAGCGGAATTTTTTTTTTTGCATCTTCCGGCTATTTGAGTGTTTGAAAATTTACTAAAACAAGCGCCTCGTTGGTTATATATATCAGCTCATATCCGGCGCGTCCTCGAAGAATAACTGTTAATTATACTGCGAGTATATACTGTAGTTATACTGCGAGTTATACTGCGAGTTATACTGCGAGTTATACTGCGAGTTATACTGCGAGTTATACTGCGAGTTATACTGCGAGTTATACTGCGAGTTATACTGCGAGTTATACTGCGAGTTATACTGCGAGTTATACTGCGAGTTATACTGCGAGTTATACTGCGAGTTATACTGCGAGTTATACTGCGAGTTATACTGCGAGTTATACTGCGAGTTATACTGCGAGTTATACTGCGAGTTATACTGCGAGTTATACTGCGAGTTATACTGCGAGTTATACTGCGAGTTATACTGCGAGTTATACTGCGAGTTATACTGCGAGTTATACTGCGAGTTATACTGCGAGTTATACTGCGAGTTATACTGCGAGTTATACTGCGAGTTATACTGCGAGTTATACTGCGAGTTATACTGCGAGTTATACTGCGAGTTATACTGCGAGTTATACTGCGAGTTATACTGCGAGTTATACTGCGAGTTATACTGCGAGTTATACTGCGAGTTATACTGCGAGTTATACTGCGAGTTATACTGCGAGTTATACTGCGAGTTATACTGCGAGTTATACTGCGAGTTATACTGCGAGTTATACTGCGAGTTATACTGCGAGTTATACTGCGAGTTATACTGCGAGTTATACTGCGAGTTATACTGCGAGTTATACTGGGGGTTATACTGCGAGTTATACTGCGAGTTATACTGCGAGTTATACTGCGAGTTATACTGCGAGTTATACTGCGAGTTATACTGCGAGTTATACTGCGAGTTATACTGCGAGTTATACTGCGAGTTATACTGCGAGTTATACTGCGAGTTATACTGCGAGTTATACTGCGAGTTATACTGCGAGTTATACTGCGAGTTATACTGCGAGTTATACTGCGAGTTATACTGCGAGTTATACTGCGAGTTATACTGCGAGTTATACTGCGAGTTATACTGCGAGTTATACTGCGAGTTATACTGCGAGTTATACTGCGAGTTATACTGCGAGTTATACTGCGAGTTATACTGCGAGTTATACTGCGAGTTATACTGCGAGTTATACTGCGAGTTATACTGCGAGTTATACTGCGAGTTTATACTGCGAGTTATACTGCGAGTTATACTGCGAGTTATACTGCGAGTTATACTGCGAGTTATACTGCGAGTTATACTGCGAGTTATACTGCGAGTTATACTGCGAGTTATACTGCGAGTTATACTGCGAGTTATACTGCGAGTTATACTGCGAGTTATACTGCGAGTTATACTGCGAGTTATACTGCGAGTTATACTGCGAGTTATACTGCGAGTTATACTGCGAGTTATACTGCGAGTTATACTGCGAGTTATACTGCGAGTTATACTGCGAGTTATACTGCGAGTTATACTGCGAGTTATACTGCGAGTTATACTGCGAGTTATACTGCGAGTTATACTGCCAGTTATACTGCGAGTTATACTGCGAGTTATACTGCGAGTTATACTGCGAGTTATACTGCGAGTTTATACTGCGAGTTATACTGCGAGTTATACTGCGAGTTATACTGCGAGTTATACTGCGAGTTATACTACGAGTTATACTGTAGTTATACTGCGAGTTATACTGCGAGTTATACTGCGAGTAATACTGCGAGTTATACTGCCTGCGAGTTATACTGCGAGTTATACTGCGAGTTATACTGCAGTTATACTGCGAGTTATACTGCGAGTTATACTGCGAGTTATACTGCGAGTTATACTGCGAGTTATACTGCGAGTTATACTGCGAGTTATACTGCGAGTTATACTGCGAGTTATACTGCGAGTTATACTGCGAGTTATACTACGAGTTATACTGTAGTTATACTGCGAGTTATACTGGCGAGTTATACTGCGAGTAATACTGCGAGTTATACTGCCTGCGAGTTATACTGCGAGTTATACTGCGAGTTATGCATATGGTTAGTTTGGGCCGGTTATGCACCAAATGGCATAAAATTCTGATCCTGTTCTCGCGTTTTCAAATTTCCTCACGTCGCGTCGCCAGATCGTATGAAAAACAGCCGCTAAACAGAAATAGAATGCACGCTTTTCGTAACTATAAATAAACGCCTCCCATTTGTTTGTTTTAAATTTCCATTGTCGTGGAGGCAAATGGGACAAAATGGAACAAAATCGTACCATCTAAATTGGTCTTTAGAAATAGTACCTGCTAGGACTGAGGGAAAATGAATTTCAGCCGCGCCCACAAAACGACATTCTGATCTGGTACCTTTTAGGGGTTGTTTTTAAAATTTCCGATGATCATCCTAGTCCTTTATATATATTATATGGGAGTCTCCCCGGGATCATTGAAGCCAGGTGATCTGCTTACAAGAACAACCAACTTGTCATTTTAGAAATGGTACCTACTAGGAGGGGAAATGAATTTCAGCCACGCCCACGAAACGACATTCTGATCTGATACCTTTTAGGGGTTCTTTTCTAAATTTCCGACGATCATCCTTGTGACTTTTTTATATATTATATGGGAGTTCCCCGGGATCACTGAAGCCAGGTGATCCGTTGTGACTGCCTAAACAAAACGCCGTTTTGGACGTTATTGAGTCAGACATGGAAGTTCTTGCAGAAAAAATCTACTATTAATATTATATAGTTAAAACATTTTAAAACTGAACGTTTTTACAACTTTAAAACTTGTTATCACAATTATTCCAAATAAATTATTTCATAATTAACATACTGTATGTAATTGAAATTTAATAACTGATGCCTTCGGCAAACACGTCGGTTTTAAATAAGGAGACAATTATACGCGTGTCAAAAACAATTACATTCACGTTCTGGTTCTGGTTCTGGTTGTCATTTGTGGCTCAAAAACGTATCTATATTAATTTTCCTTTTTTTAATTTTTTGTCTCTTTTTTTTTCCAGTCCGAATTTCTTTTTGAGGAATTTTGTCATGAGTTGTGACTGATTACATATCTGAATCGAAAGTCGAAAGCAATATTGTCACATGCGGGTGGAAAAGGTGGCTTCGAAAACGAAACGTGTTAAAATGTCGCCTACTCACGGCTTCCAATGGCTAAGGCATTTCCAAAAATAATCAAGTAGGCTGTCTATTTGTTTTTCTTGTGACGGGGAAGAGTATCATGTTAATTTGGCATGGAAAGACGTGGTCAATGGAGAGGACATGCAGGCACCATGTTATTAAAGATCTTCGCAAGCTAACTATTCTTTACGATTCCAACGGTACATGGAAACTATAAAACAAATTATCATTACAGTTACAGGTTCCCGGCAAGTTATGTAAAGTTGCAAGATCTCACTTTAAATACAATTTTTAAAACAACTTTAATTTCTAAGCTTCCCACATGCATATTACAGCTGGTCTCGTATTCTGAATTAAAATTAGCCTTAGGTCTAACTAAACTAAACTTATAGCGGTACGATCAAATAGTAAACCCGCTTGCATGAATAAGTAAATCACCTGGATTTTTAATTTGATTAACTACTATCCAAGCCCCGCTGCAAATAATTATTTTTTCTACATTCCATTATTATCGTGCAAACAAAAAATAGAAGGAGGAAACAAATATTAATAAGAGAAGTTTTGTTCAGAATAGATGTTCTAAGCTCGGACAGGATCATGTTCCATGCTCGGACACCTGCATGATGGAGTCTCGTTTTCTCTACGTAATTAATCATCAACTGCATGTCGAGGCCATTTAATAATATCTCACATTGAGGCCATTACGGTTCGAAAAAGCCTTCGGTAGAACATTTGGAATATTCATATGTATATATGATTGCAATACTTTGCTCAAATTGTGTCATCAAGTGTAGCTGTAGGAAGTTGTTTAAGCATATTGCGAACAGGATGTCAATTTGTTTCGCGAGGCGCGCCAAGACTGCGTGCAAGCCGGACAGGTGATGAGAATCCCAATTTTAGAAGGCAATATTAAAGATCCTGTGTATAAAATTTCCCCCCAAAAACACCTGCGATGCCTATTTTGATCAACAGAACTTGGTAGAAAACATATAAATACTGACGTGAATACTAGAGATCTTTCATTAGCGAGGCTAGATCCTTCGAGACAAAGTGTAGCCGAGCGTTTCCTACTTGTACCGAGGTGAATACTAAAGAGCTCTATCAACATGCACTCGACAGCTACTAAGGTATATTATATTCTGTATAATGAATTGTAGACTTTCCACACCCGTTAACATATTTTATAACTACTCAATTACCTGTTGCCTAATAATTACACGCTCACTTCCGAATATTTTCTGCCCTTGCAGATATTTAAAGTGCTCATGGTTTGCCTGCTTGTCACTTCATCCTCTCGTGGCAGAATTCATAGAAGCAGAGCAGATCAGGATTATGTGGAAGACAACCACCACCCCGCCGAACCAGACGAACACGAAGTCATGCAGGACATAGAAAAACGCAGTCCAGAGTTTAACCAACAAGACGACATTGCGATTTCTAACGAAGTACCCAACGACCTACCGGCGGTCAAAAGGCAATCGTACTGTGTTACGAGCTCGAGGCTGGTTAGCGTATCCGGGGGCATAAGAAAATTTAAGTGTATGCCTGGCTGCTGTAGCACGAATTGCATGCCATGTGGCCCGTCAAGTGGGTAGTCATAGTGCTGATGATCAGTTAGAAAAGGATAGTGACACTCAGTACTTAGTAATCATGATGTTTGGAACGGACAACAAATAATGATATATAAAGAGATTTTGTTACTGGCAATAACAAAACGACAAATTTAAATTGTAACAACTGGAATTGATGTATGTTACCCAAAGCATAAATAAATAATAAATACATAACTATACATATCTTTTTGCTGTATTGTCTATGCTCTCCAATGACGCGGGCGTTATTTGATACGAAATAAACATGCCACCTTCGGTTCCCCTCTCATATGCATCTAATTAACACTAAGAGACCTGCAATTAACCCCCAAATACATCTTTCAAAACAAAATATCCAACTATTTTGCTGTAAAACCGATTAAAAAGGTTCAATATGGCCATCTTGTGTTGACGCGCTTTTGCATCATTATAACGTGTACCTTTTCCCTAAAACCTTTTTTTACTAGTAATACGCGACTTGCAGGTCCTCGCGAAGCTGGGATTGGGATTGGGATGTGAGGTTGATAAGCATCTGTGTGTATGCCTTTCCGGCTGTTCACGCTCGATCTTGTTTTCGAGGGAAGAAGAATCGACAACCGCTGTCTTTTTGCTATGTTATATATATACCGGATTTCCTGAAGCCTGTTTTTGTTTTTTCCCCAAATGCTCCACACTAACGTCCAACTCAGAAGTCACTTCCCCATATAAACTCGATCAATATACACATGCTAAGCTTGGAGCAATTCTTGAGTAGGCGTTGCTGTTTCTGTTTACTGTTTATATTATAACGGCAGTATTATGTCGACGTCAGTGTGCTTTCCGTAACTATAAATAAACGCCTCCCATTTGTTTGTTTTAAATTTGCCTTGTCGTGGAGGCAAATGAAGTTGAAGTGCAGGAACTTGAACGAACGCAGAACGATAGCAATTTATTGTGTTTGTGTGGCATCAAAACCATACGTCATTAAAAAGTATATCCCGCTTTCATTTTGGCATTTTAGAATGTATTTCAGGTTTCCCTCTTTTATTTTAACCGAATGGAACTATTTTTCAGTGGGCAACAATAATTGTATTAATATTAAACGAGTAATATGAATATGAAGTCTGCGTAGAATAAATTAGGACAGTGCAAACGATCTGTATACATAATAAATAAATAAATAAATAAATAATAATAAAAACTTTAATCAAGTGTCAAGTTATTTAACAGTTTCCCACCATGTATGTTAACAGAGATCATTGGCCGGCCGGTTGATTGCCGTACCGTTACGTACGTTAGAGTTATTGAACAACTTGTCGTTTTAGAAATAGTACCTGCTAGGACTGAGTGAAAATGAATTTCAGCCACGCCCACAAAACGACATTCTGATCTGATACCTTTTAGGGATTATTTTCAAAATTTCCGACGATCATCCTTGTCACTATGTGGGAGTCCCCCCGGGATCATTGAAGCCAGGTGATCCGCTTACAAGAACAACTTGTCGTTTTACGTTTTAGAAATGGTACCTGCTAGGAGGGGAAATGAATTTCAGCCACACCCACAAAACTACATTCTTGTACCTGTTATGGATTGTTTTCAAAATTGCCGATGATCGTCCTAGCCACTTTTATATGGGAGTCCCCCCGGGATCATTGAAGCCAGGTGATCCGCTAAATTAAGTTTCAGTTTAATTTTTGTACCTCCGATACCTAACCAAAACGGTATCCCGTTTTGGACGTTATTGAGTCAGTCATGTTACTGACATGTAAGTTCTTGCCGAAAAAATCTACTAGTTGAAACTTTTTAACACTGAACGTTTTACAACTTTACAACTTTTTTATCACAATTATTCCGGCCAAGTAAATTACAGTCGACTCTCGCCTTGCGGACACCTCGCTATTACGGACACCCCGCTATTACGGACAGCAGCTAAATCCCCGACGCAAGTTACAGACGTTCTACTGAAACAGACACCCGCTATTAAGGACTCCCGCTATTACGGACTTATGGGCACTGGATTCGGTCCCGACGTCATAATTTTATTGTTTTCACTCTCGTTTAGCGGACACCGAGCGGCATCTTTGAACATTTGCACATTTGAAATCTACTTTTTCTGCTTTTTGTCATTGACTTTGTCTTTTGTGGTGGCCGTTTGCGCTTCTTCTGTTGGCCATCAACTAAAATTCCTTCTTCTCTTTCTCTTAAGGCCCCCCTTTGCAGTCTCGCTGCCAAATAAGTTCGCCCAGTCTGTCCAACTGTAAATATGTTTTCAAATAAAATTTTCTCGTACCCCGCTATTACGGACTATCGCAATTACGGACACTAAATCGCGATCCTGTTTGTACAATTGAAACTCAATAACTGATGTCTTCGGCAAAACACATCGGTTTCAATAAGGAGACAATTATAAGCGTGTCAAAACAATAACATTCACCTTCCGGTTGCCATTCGTGGCTCAAAAACGTCTATGCTTAATAAGCTCTCTGTATTAATTTCCCTTTTTTTTTTAATGTTTTTTTAAATTAATTAACTTTTTTTCCAGTCCGAATGCGTTTGTGACGGAATTTTGTCATGAGTTGTGTCTGATTACATGTCTGAATCGAAACGGTTGAAAGCAATATTATCTCATGGGTGAAAAATTCCGCCTACTCACGGCTTTCAATGGCCAATGCATTTCCAAAGATAATCAAGTAGGCTGTCTATTTGTTTTTCTTGTGACGGGGAAGAGTATCATGTTTATTTGGCATGGAAATTGACGCGGTCAATGGAGAGGACATGCAGGCACCATGTTAGTAAAGATCTTCGCAAGCTGATTGTTCTTTATGATTCCAACGGTACATGGAAACTATAAAACAAATTCCCGGGGGGGGGGGGGGGGGGTACTCCCTATAATGGACTATACGGGGAGGCTCCGCCCGAAAGGGGTACCTTTCAGACTGGAGGTATATAAAAGGGTAGGGATTTCACGAGTTGGAGTATAGAAAAGGGTAGGGTAAACTGTAAATTAGCAGGTGATGGGCTCCTGCATTTAGGTATGAGGTGGAGTGCAGGTTTGAAGTTCTTAGCCATCGTAAGACAGCTTCGATTCCTTCCACTTCCTTGTGGTGATATATATTGTTCATTAAGTTCATCCCAAGGGTATAGAAAAGAGATGCAGTGTTTCTACTGTAGGTATGTGAAGTATGTGAAAGGGGTACCATTTTCATAATTTCTATGGATGGTATATGAAAGGGGTACCATTTTCGATGGAAGGTATATAAAAGGGGTACCTTTTCTGTCAAAAATGGTATATAAAAGGGTAAGGGATTGGACCTCTGGGCGGAGCCTCCCCGTATAAAACGTTTTGAGTACCCCCCCGGGAATAAATTATCATTACAATTACAGGTTCCTGGCAAGTCACAGCCTCCTCTTCAGGCACTTCGCATTTGTTTTTTGCGATTGGACGAGGCGACTGGGCACGAGCCCGAGGCGCGAGGGACCATGGGAAGGGGAAAGACGAGGCGCGAAGCGCCTGCGAGAAAACGTGTCGATTTCTTGGCAATTTTGTCGTTTTCTTGGCAATCCTCATTTTTTAGAGTTTTTAAGCTTTGCAAGTGCTCGATTTCACTAGTATTTTGTTGTAGACAATGTAGACGCTAAAATGTACGCGTAGGGTTCGAAATTCGCAATTATTTGCTACTTATGGCTCATGGTGGCTGCCAAGGACGTCGAGGATCAGTGCGAGGATTCATTCGAACTTTATAGTAGAAGACCTTGAAGAATCATTTGATGACTTGACTATATCGGGTAAGGCTATCGTCAACGTTTAAGCTGCTGTTTATTTTAGAATCTGGTTGAACGCGCTGCAACTTTTAGGAATGTAACGTACGTAATGAGATTATTTTTATTATTATATTATGTTAATGTATCACAGCTGTAAGGTAAATCTAAGCTTATACCGAACAATTGACAAGTACTCCTGTAAAAGAAAGGAGGCCTTCTTGCTCACGAAATGTATTTCATGTCTAGTTGGTTTTCCTCGTAAAGGCTAAGCCTTTAAACCTGTAATTCATAGCATGCAGCTTGCTTAGATCCATTATAATTTGTGGGAAATTTATTGTTATTATAAAACATCCGAGGTTTCATTCGCTAATTTGTACAGAACATAACAGGTTGTTAAGTGTGTTATCGAACAGAAATTGTTAGTTTTTGGAGGTGTTTAGTTTATATAACTCTTTATTAAATAATATAAACTGTGTTGTCATGCCATTATTACAGGGTTTAAAGGGGAACAAGAACTCAGCTGACTCATGAGAGGTCTAACCATAGAGGATGAAATCAAGTGAGGCCTAGAAGAAGTAAAAGCATGACAGGCACAAGAGCTTATAATCAAGATAGTAAACCAAAAATTTACTGTATGAAATTTGTACTTATACAATATTATCAAACAACACTGTTAGTGTAATTAAAAATTAAAATAAAGTGGTTTTAATTAGATTATTGACTCATTGATTTTTTTTTCTCATTTTCCTACCCAATAATATACAAAGACAACATAATACATCTCAAAGGAAATGGATGGCAGGGTTATTCAAGTTTAAATAAAGTTTGTATGTAGGGGCATCTACAATGTTGGCATTACCAAACTGGCCCAAAACACAGTCACAAACACAAATGTCACCCCACTGGTCGGTTAATCTATAAAGCGGAACCGACAAAACAGGATCATCAATGATTCACATCATCTGTCAGCTATCTCAAAATTTGGCTCAATTCAATTGACAGTTTGGTTATTTGAGCACATTTTCTTTGTTTTATCGGAAACTTTAGGGACTTTGATCTTCATATTTTTTTATTTCTCTGTTTCTCTTGCAAAAGTTGGAGAGCTGATTTGAGATTTCCCACATGTTCAGGTGTAAGCTAGGCAATACAAGCATAAACAAGAGTCTAATTTTCTCTATAAATGTTCTCTAATGTCCTCTATATTCTAAAACATTCTTAGTGAGGCTCACCAAAAATTAAAGAGCTAAAACATACAATTTCTGATAAAAATTGTACACCCTGTCTCAGTCAGGGATTCAGAAGGTGTACAAGGCTAAAAGGACTTAACGGTGAGAGGTATTATATTTTTTAAAGTTTGATAGTACATAGCTAGAGCATTAATAAGTTATTGGTCTATTGTAATTTATTATTAAAATACCTGATTGCAACTGGAGATTGGATTGTGAATAATGTCTGTACTTCATTATAAGCATGGCACCCTTATGCTTTATGGATTTGCCAAACAAGCCATTATTCTTTTAATCACATATATCCATTTCCTACACAATTAGAATATTTTTTTTTATAGCTGAGCATTATTCAAAGCTTTCACTAATTTATTGCTCTAAATAATTGGTTGGCATTCACACTTGGCTCACCAATAGCACTAGGACAATGAAGCTTTTTTCAAGTGCCCAGGACAAAATAGTAGATCAGGACACAAAATAGTAGGAAGCAAACATGTTAAACTGAATTATCCACCTTGCCATAGTGCCAGGGCACCAATCGCAATACAATACAACAACTTTTATTTATGTACAATATTTAATTTACTGTTATATATTGTAATGTATTTATATTAAGGTACAGTTATTTTCGATAATAATGAAGGCTGTTGAAAACAGAAAATATGTCAACCAAAAAATTTGCACTGGCAGAAATAAAATGGAAATGGTTAAATATAATATTTACCTTCTTTGATAACAAAA